>PDNB01000057.1:0-149663 GCA_002573585.1 Helicocarpus griseus UAMH5409 | reverse complement strand
ATCAAGGCCTGTGAATATGGGATGGTCAATGCCACTATTATGAAGAAGCAATATCAGGATATATTTGCTGCAAATGAGAAAGAGAAGCAAAAACGTAAGAGGTCTAGGCGCCAGATTCAACATGAAGGAGGCCTAACCAGGGAAGAAGCTCAAAGCCTTACTATTACACCTGCTGAGCCAGTTGAACTGTCTGCCATTCAATGTACAGAGCCTCCACCTCCTGGTTCTACACCACGCTCACGAGCTCCACCACGGTGTAGTAACTGTGGTTCTCATGGGCATAGAAGAACAAGATGTCCTAATCCCAGTGTAATTTGATTCAATTTAATTAGGTGTGGTTGAGTGTAGATAATTTGATTTATTTACTGTACGGTGATTTTGGTGATCGGTTCGGTAGGGTGATCGGCTCGGGGGTGGATTACGTTAACCCCAAAATACCTCCCTTACATAATATCACATCATCGTACGCCCTTTGGACTCTGTCAAATCGGGCATTTTCAACGCCGTAACCCTCGTGGACATGGCCAATAACATGCAACCGCGGCTTCTTCTGTAATTTCCATATTTCCTCCAAAAGAAACCTGCATCCGAATCGATTTACGTCTAGGTGACCTTGAGGCGGCACATGTGTAATTAATATGTCTATATCGGAAGGAATAGTATTCTTCCAAACATTGCTTGTCCGGGGGTACTGAAACGCCCAGTTCCCATGACGTGGGGAAGCAGGACTCCCATAAATTTTTATCTCACGATCTCGGGAGCACCGGACTACCGTAGAGCTGTTCTGGAGGTAGATCACATTTCCCCAAAGTATTCGGTTTTGAGATTGATTTCCGAAGCCAAGAGAGGGTTTGTAAGCTTCATCAAGCATCAGGTCATGATTCCCGGCGATAATGACTTTATGCGCATGGGGTTGTCGATTCAACCAGTCGATAGCTGACTGTATCTCTGCCTGTGAGCCAGACTGAGTCAAGTCGCCAGCGTGGACTAGAATGTCCCCATCAGGAAGTTGGGGCTGGCAGTTATGCGTATCTGATATGCAGACAACGGTTATTGGGGAGTGGTAGCGAGAATCATGGAGCCCGTCTTCTGACCCTGGCAATTTGCGCCAGGCGTACAGTTTGCGAGCGAGGAAGATGACGGGATGGGAGAGCAATTCCGACCAAGTGCTTGGCTGCTGGCGGTGAAGTATTACACTGAGATCTGCCTGATTTCTGAACATTCTAAACTAATGTTCTAAGCGGACGCGATGATATCTTTTTGGTCATACTCCTCTAACCAAACGTGACTTTGAATAAACCTTTTACTATATCAGCAGCTGAAAGCAAAGAAAAAAGTAAGGGTACAAAGCTTACTCGTTGGAATGTAAAGAACGACCGTAAATACATTCGATGTATGACACAAATAATGGACAAAAGGACAACAGATATAGAGGAATTTGTGAGTGCGAACCGTGCGACGAATTTACGAAGATAAATAAGCAGTCAACAGGCAGAAGTTTAATCACGTTTAGTAAAGGAAGCAAATGGCTAGTGGTCATTAGGTGCCCGCGTCAAGCAACCAATCCAGCTCGGTGGACGAAAACAGAGACCGTATCGCCCTTTCCTACTATGTTGAGTTCACCATATCCGAATTTATGAGATAGAACGGGTTCGGACATAGTCGCAGATTGCATTGAATAGATGCTAGCTCAAACTTGAGAGCATTGTTCTTTGCCCCTATTACACTACTAATAGCCTATGAACAACTAGATCCTACAAAATGGTGTTCATAAACGTGCAGGTATCTTCTGTCACTATGTCTGCCTAAATCCCTCCTTGGCGACCTATCTTCTTAACGCGCCGCAAAGATGGTTTGACACATAACGCATGTCTTCCAAAAGGAGAAGATAGAGGATCGCGCAGATTTAACTAACAGAAAAGGCACATGCTTACCTCACGTAACTTAGCTGACTCGCGTTGAGTCCGCTCCAGAGAGTTCTACCTCAAGCAAAATGTTAGGAACAAGCCTGCTTTGCGGCGGCATAGAGTAGGTAAAATTCCAGAACATAAAGTCACTATTAAAACCGAATAAATGTTAGTTATAATGTAATTTGGCCTCCTTTGCATATTTGACGCGGAAAAGAGGAGCGAGACACCAGCGCCAAACGACTTACTTAATAGCATCATCCGTGAAGCTGGACGACACGCTGTATTTGGGATCGATTGTCCCAGACACCTTAATATTCAAGCCTTGAAGATCTTTCCAAGTTGAAACCTCGGGCTTTTTACGGAAAGGTGAGATGAGAAGCTGAAAGGTAGAAGAAGAGTTCCCAAGCGGGTATGTTATGTTCAGTGAACCTGGGCGAGCGATAGCATTGATGCTTGGCTCTGTAGCGTATAGCTGTGTTGAATAATTATTTAAAGATTACAATTTAGCCAAAAGAACTGTACGAAGCAATATTACAGTAAAGAGTAACATCTTACCGTGATAAATCCGACTTCATTTCCTGTATTCCATTGGATAACCGCCGGGTTAAACTGTGACGGGTTAATAGCCGGACCCCCAATTACACTCTCGTTAAAACTTTCGCCGCCGATGCTGATATTGTCATCTAGCCAAGCCGTTATTTGTCGGGGATAGGAGTCGTAGGGAATTGAATATGCGGATGTATCAACAGTGTGCTCTCCTTGAAAATTCTGCAGTGATCCCACCGTAGTACCGGGCACTAATTTGTCATGGAACGGAGAGAGAATTGCCACAAGAGGAGATATAGCAAAATCGGCGCTATGGGACATCATTGGAACCTGCCATTCGTTGTCACCATAAATTCGTTCCACATCGACTCATAATGAAGGGAAATCTTGTATACCTTGTCGATGACAGGTGCTGCAGACTTTCCTATCAAGCACCAGATGTGCGCCGCTATAATGCTAAAGTACTTGTTCATATCAAACCCATAACCTCTATCCCATGGCCCAGCAAGGTTTTTCAATTGGGGATGGTACAGATCCCCGACCATCTTCCAAGTTTCCTGAAGCATTTGCACGCCCTTGGTTTTCATAATAGATGTATCAGGGGAATATTTGGCCCAGGTCGTTAATGCCACAATGGAAACGCCGGTGTAGGTTCCACTGTTAAACTCAGAGAGCGTATTGGCACGGTCGAAAAGATCAATTATCTCTTTTGCATATGTCTCTCCGGCTCGCGTCATATTTTCATCATTAAACATTTTCCCTGTCCATGATGAGGCAAACGCTCGCATAAGAGCCTGAGCTTGTGTCAATTTTCCATTCAAGACCAAGATAATGTAGACATTCGCACGTACAGGATTGCTATAAGACGGATATAGATTGTCATCATCGACTCCACCAACGCGGTATGAGTCTCCGACTGTGGCGTTATATATCGATTCCTGAACCAGCCGAGTGATATCCGGGGTAATCAAGTGCCCGAACTCTTCCAAGCCAATGATAAACGCAGTTGAAACAAAGCCTCGCCAATTCGGATCCCAAGTATCATAAATCTTGGGTGGGTAGGACACACTTCCCACAGGCGGCTCCTCAGGGTATTTCTGGTATGTCCCATACCTATTGCAAGTGTGAGCAAATCGTGTCTATTGATATTTTTGAAACCCCCGATTTGGTACATTTCCCTTGATCTGCAGCTCTATCCTTCCCCGCTTTGAAGCTTTTCTTCCAGATATAAAAAGAGAGATATCTAACTCTTACCATTGTTTGGCCGGGTCTTTAAATTGCCCCCGGATGACATTCTTGATGATTTTCGTTGCCTGTTGGACATCACCATCTCGGTTCCGTGCCAGTAAACCGACGGCATACCAAGCGGAGTTCCTAATATCGTGGCGCAGAGCTGCAGCCGCGCTCAAATCATACAGATAACCAGCCTCGGGGTCATATTTGGCGTCAAGCCAGTCCATTGACTCCTCCAACAGCTGCCGAGGATGCTCGGCTAACGTAGACAAAAATGAGGCGGCGGCTGATACTTCGCAAAGTATCGCAAAAACGTAGAGCACTACCGCGAGAGTAAACAACATGGTTGATTATCAATTTGGAAAGTAATCTTCATTGAGCTCTGGATTTTGGGATATGTGAAAGGAAGATGTTGGTATTTGTGGGGTAGTTATTAGTTAGGCAAATAGCCTGGCTAGCTGCCCGGCTGGTCTTGTAATTCTTTGGCAAAAAGATGGTGGATCTGGGTAATGACTGCTCCATACTAGCGAACGCTTGCATAAGGAGTTGAAGAGTGGGGGGATGAGCCTGATATCAGTTCGTTCAGGTTCTTGGGTAGTGGCATCTTTAATTCGTAGTACTTTGTGCGGTGCAGATAAACTCTTGGCAGAATTCAACGCATATACAAACGAGTTGGTAGAATACCAATATTCCAAGTCAGTATAGGACCATGATATTTTCAGACGATGAGTTGAGGGCGAAGATAAAACAAAATTGTTGTAGGGAGTGCTCATCACGTAATCGACACTAGCACCCAATGATCTCAACATTGAATTTGGCTGCCAATGGTCAAGTAACGAGTAACATAGCACCTAACAGACGCAATATACGATCACTTGAGCTCTTCAACTACATATTAGAAAGGCAATGGCAGTTTACACAACGGACCATTCCAGCTCAGTCATCCAGACACACAGCTGGCGCACGGCTTCCAACTCCGCTGGCTATCTCCTCCCCCACATCACAGCGACCTCCAAAATCCTCGACATCGGCTGTGGTCCCGGTTCAATCAGCATCGACTTTGCCCGCCGCGCGCCGCAGGGCCATGTTACCGGAATCGAATATGTTCCCGACCCACTAACCCAGGCTCGCGAGCTAGCATCTTCGCAAGGCGTGACGAACGTTGAGTTCGCGGTGGGAGATATTCACGCCCTCGCTTATCCGGATGATACTTTTGATATCGTCCATGTCCATCAGGTTTTGCAGCACATTGCTGATCCCGTGCAGGCGCTGCGAGAGATGCGCCGGGTGGCGAAACCGGGTGGAATTGTTGCAGCGAGAGAATCTGCCTCGATGACCTGGTACCCTGAAAATAGGGGAATTGAGCAGTGGCTTGATGTCACGACGCGCATGGGGGCAGCTAAAGGTGGAAATCCTCACCCAGGACGAATGATTCATGTATGGGCCGAAAAGGCTGGTTTTTATCGGTCCAAAATTAAGAAGAGTGCTGGCGCGTGGTGTTTTAGTAGTCCCGAAGAAAGGAGGTATTGGGGTGGTTCTATGGGGGATAGAGCGAAGTCCTCTGGCTTCTCCCGCATGGCTATCAAGGAGAGATTTGCGTCGGAGGAGGAGCTACAAACTATCTCTGCGGGATGGAAGGAATTTGTCGAAGCGGAAGACGGATGGTTTGGTTTAATGCATGGAGAGATTTTGTGTTGGAAGTAACGCTAACTAGGCGTATTTACAATAGCCGTTTACGATACGAAGAATGCTGGCTTTCATTGTATAGGCATATCAAGTTTCTAGCTAGAGTAATACAACTTGTTTAAAATAAATCAAAGTCCTTCTCGTGACAAACTTCCGTCTTCCCATTAGCTATCTGTCCAGACCTTCTTCGGTTCCATCCATCACAGCTTGGCTACACCGGGGCACTCTCCTGAAGGGGACACTCCAATTCACTATACTCGTAACGAGACAAAGGGCTCTGATGGGGGGATTCGGCAAACGTGAACTTCCATGACTAAGTAATATTTCATAGCTTTTAGCTACGCTGTGGAGGGGCGGGGCCTCCCCGCCAAAGATGATGAAGTTTTGAGCACGGCAAATAGCTAACCAACATCCATCGACGGTCCGATGAAGGGGCTCATGGATCATTCGCATGTGAGCGAAGCGAATAAATCAGTATGATAATAATTAGTACATGCTGAATAGTGTCCTTAAGGCCTGTTCACCCTGGAATGTGATGCCGAATGTGTGGTCACGCGAGTAACTGAAAGGGCCTAGGAAAAGTTTCGGCGCTGCGATTGTCGGCTTCCTCTCTCATTATCAAGAGATTCATGGAGTTACTAGTACCCTGTGACACATTGCGGGATGTAATGATAATCTGCCACAATACTGCAATAAAGAAACAGGCAGGAACTAGAGAGCCATGCGATTCCTAAAGCAGAAGATATACCAGGGTCTCGACTATAGAACGGAAACGAAGATATGTATCCGAACCGAGAAAGTCAGGGATAAAGACGTAGATAGGGCCTCGATAGCAAGATCCACAGACTTTTAGACTTTGACATGCCGGAGGCTATTGGATAGAGGGTATCCATAACGGAAAATGAGTAGCCACGTCACGCCCCAACCGCCGGGGTCCTTGCCATATATTCGCCACAATGCTGCTCAAGCGGGTGCTTTTATCATCATTTATTATTGAATACTAGCCACAGTATTAGCCCCGACAATTCGGCCATGACCCGGACCGAAACCCTATTTCAGCCCTGAAGCTCGAGGACTTGTCTGCTTTCCAGGTCTGCTTGTGGACTAAAAATGAGACCACATCAAAGACTTTTGGAGGTCCTAATTGATCAACAAGCAGCGACTAGTCATCGCTAACTCCTCCGGCGTCTGTTAAATCGATATCCGGCAGGAAATCTGTTATCCTGATGGGCATAAGGCCAAGAGAGCATGTTGAGCCCACTGCAATGCCGAGCATCACAGAGTTGGAAAAACAAGTGCCTTGGCGTTTCATGTTATTGGTGCTTTGTATGGGGCGCAACGCAGCTGGCCAATAAGCGACTGACCACTAGCCACATCACTTCGTTAGTTGCATGGGCTGAGCCACAAGTCAGTTTTGTTGATATTTGATGGAGAATGGAATGCGTTAGAAAGGAAGATAGCGCATGGAAGAGGGCTGACAAGAGGAGTCATTGCTACAATGAGGGGACAGATGGAGGGGTTGCGGAAATTCCCAGGGTATTTGCCGTAGATAAATACCGTCTTGTTTCCTCCTTGTCGTTCTCAACTGTCCGTGTACCCAGTGCTGAGAGAACCAATTATTGCCTGACCATATCCGTTGCTTGATATTCATCCAGTGCGTTTCCTAAGGAGCAAAGAGTCCCCTCATAAGTAAAAGATTACTTGTACCCGTCGTGGTTCGCAGCGATGTCTTTTTTCGAACACTTTGAAGGTCTCAGAGTCGATTCCAAAGACGGAGAGTCCAAGGAAAAGAAGTATGAGGATGAATGTCCGTATCCTTTTTCAAAATTCCTGGGGTGTATCTGATACAGAAGACACTGACAGTGACTGAAACCGTGTAGATCGTCGCGAACGCGAGTACGAACCTTACGGACAGCCTCCCGGCTACGGCCAGCAGCCTCCCTATGGCCAACAGCCATATGGACAGCAACCACCATATGGGCCTGTACTCCCTACCGGACCCCCACCAGGGTATCCGCCCCCTCTCCCTGTAGGATGGGCCCAACAGTGGGATCAAAACTATCAACGTGCCTATTACGTTGAACAGGCCACCGGCCGACCGTTTTGGGAACTGCCATTCAATAACGCCTCGGGCTATGAAGGCTCACGGGGTCTGGCAGGTGAATACTATGGAGGCGAGGGCCAGCATAGCTATGGTGGCGAGCAATCGAAGCACCACGAGTCTTATAACCATGAGCACAGCGAAAAAGAAGAAAAGGAGAAGAAAGAAAAGAAAGAGGGCTTCAGCACCGGGCAAATGGTTGCGGCTGGAGCTGCTGGCCTAGCAGTCGGTGCAGTCGGCGGCGCCCTAATTGCCCATGAATTAGGTAAGTGTACACCTCCGATAATCCCATAGTGAATTGATTCTCGTCCAATTCCTCCATGACCAGCATGTGCTAATGCGATAATGATTGGATTCTATAGGGGAGGAGTCGGGTGACGAGCATGAGAATTCAGAACGTGCCCTTCCAGACATGTCCGAGGGAGCCCCGCCTCCACCTGAGGAGTACCCTTCAGACGCGTCGAGCAGCGACATTGAGGAACTGCAGGAGGCGTATGAGGAAGTCTATGAGGAGTAGTAAGCTGCTTCCTTGAAGCATACGGGACCAACAACAATGACGAGAAGCAATATCTATTGTTGATGTTGAAGATGTCGTGGATGGATTGGCGTCGGTGTCAAAGGAGTCAATGGATGGTGGCAGTGCAAATGGCAGCTATATCGAACCAACTACATTCGGTTAGGCCATCTCCAGTCCGGGTTAGCGATCGAACAACCTTAAATACTTTAAAGAGCTTAATTGCACTCACTTCATGTTTTCTGGTATTCCGAAAGAAATATAATTTTTATTCGTCTTTATCTATAGCAGCCTTATGAAACGACTGCTGGATCGATTGAAACATAATACTGTTTGACAAAACACTGACAGTTACACATCCTTTGCAACCCACCGGCAGCAGCAATCTATCGCGCCCTGACAGCGAATTGATATTATTGTGCAACAAACCCCTGGCAGCAACAATAAGTTCAAGTTTTATTAATCGGTGATTGGTTGCAGCCTGTAGATGCTGCGCTGGCGTCTGCATTTGGATCTCACCTGGCATGGTTTTGCCTGACCAGAGATGCATATTCCGATTAACGTGGACTCCTTGCTCCCGTTAATCTCCATACCCGTGTACGGAGTATTTCTTTCCAATTATCCCTATAAACATCCTAAAGCCGACGTGAAACCTTTTTGGTATAGGATTCAGAACTTCAACCCCCAATTTTTTGGTCACTTTCGAGGATCTTCCGGGCGGCCTTTGACTAGCGGCCCAATAGAAAGCAAGAAACCTATGTCAGGACATGTGATGTGCATTTGGCTAAAAAACAAACTTGAATGTCTTTCCAGGGGGGAAAATTGTTTACCGAAATCTGCAGCTTACTTTGGGCGAAAAAGCCACAATTGCTCGAGGACCATGGGTCTACCACTCGACTCTCCATCTTGTATGGACTAACAGACAAAGTTGGGTTTTGGAAGGTGGCGTCTTCTATATTTTCCGGCTTTGTTCCACCTTCTTTGTCTCCTTTTCATGTATGTCAGCCGCAGATCCATGCGCACTATGATCATATATGTGTCGCTTGTGTTACGCATCGACCCATTATCGGGGCGATCGGTGCCAATACCAGCGGCCTCGAATTCGAGCTTCATCCGAACCTCCAAAATTTCGGCAAGGTAAATCGGGGAGTTGGGTAACCATCCAAATGTTTGATTGGCATTTTCAACCAAACATGTGCGGATGTACTCCTTAACAAGTTCTAGAAATGGAGATTTAAAACTGCCGTGTCGGATAACAGTCCATCCATGACTTCTGCCACATTTGATTCGGCAGGGGATTTCTTTCTCCTCCCAAGGTACAGCGGAACCATAGGCCGCAACACAGGGCATGCCCCTGTTATAGGAGCGTAACGATTGCTGTATGCATCAGGTCGCTGCAAGTTTTTATGCCACAGCATGTTAGACAAACTTCGGGCGCAAAGCCTGGGCTTTAGCTCGGACAGCAGACATATATATGTCTATCCGTCAGTCCTACTATAAACCACATTTTAAATTTTGCCCTATTTCATTTTTTTATTTTTTTTCTGTTCTCGGGGGTAGTATATACTCAAAAAATGTCACTCTTTAATCATTTACTCGGAGGGAACCCTTTGGTGAAGTGCATTGTTCTCGGTTTGCTGCCGTTCTCCGCCGGCCTCCCAACGAATATGCGCCGGGATACTATTTCGTCAAACGATGATGGTTCTTCTGGCATACCTTCTTCTCGCATTGCTACAAACGAGCCAACCCGCCTCGATCCTCAGCTTGGAGGGGCTCACAGGGCGGAAGATCACAGTTTATCAGCAGAATCCAAATCAGCCCTTGCAGTTGGCACAGCGCTAGGTTTACTTTTCGGTAAGACTCTAACAAAGCGCTTTAGTTTTTTAGCACCACCCGTCTAGATTGATTAAACTAACATATTAAAACAGTCATATTAAGCACGTTTGCGGTGCTGAGCGTGAAGAGGGGATGGCATCACAAACTCCCCGCCAGATTCCGAGCAAACAAGCAAAAACCATACTGCACATCAGCGGAGAAATACCCTGTATATTTCAATAAATACAATCCATCGCGCGAACACCTTTTCTCTCGGGGTTCGAGTACCGTCTCTAGAGCATCAATCCATTCAGAACACGCTCTTTACCAAAACCCTCCCACCTTCACTCGAGCAAATTCCCTTTATCAACCCGTCGAAGTCTACCAGGCCCAGTTGCTGAAAGTCCCTCACCAAGGGATTCATACACCTCCCACAGCAGTATCTATACGCAGTGTCCACTGCAAGCGAACTTCCAAGTCTGACCGTGAAGCCCAAGTGAGGCCTTCATCAAGCTCCAGTGAATCCACTGTTAGAGCGCCTTCACCTTCGCCGTCTCACAAGGAACAAGACACAAAACAGTTTCCTATCCCGCCACCTATAACCATCCCGCCACCAATAAAATTACAACCTCTAAAGGGACCATGGAGCGATGAATAGAGATTTCTCTGGACTCGCCAAATTCCGACGACTCGCCTCTCGAAATATTCGCACTGAACTTATTTCCTTCCTTCATCCACCACATTGCATATACAAAGCCATTGGCGCTGGACGCCATTAAGCTTCTTACTCTTTCTGTCTGAACCTTATATTTGATGGCAGCACTTTTTTTTTCTCCAAGTTCTGCACATATATAAAAACACCCTGGCCATGTCTATGGCTATACCACCATTCCGTTCGCATTTCCTATGTTACCCTGTATACATTGTAATATCAAATCACTTTTCATTTGTCTGTAACAATATTATGGTATAAGGTGGAAGGGCATTTTATAGGATTGGGATACCCGGGCTTGTCATTGATTTAACTATATATCTTTCTCTTTTACGCAGTTATTCTTTTCTTTTTCATTTCTTACACTACTCTTCCTTATTTTTCGTTTTAAATGTTCTTGTTCCGGCGCATCAGAGGAGGAAACAGTTGCACGGGCATAATTTCAAGGGAAGATATTCTTTATTCAATTACTTTAAATTTATTTTGATCGGTCCCACTTATATATATATGCAATAAACTGTTGGTTGTTATTTACAAGGTTCATATCACCGCGGATAGACCTTGCACTGTGTTCCCCTTTGGGTGGCCTATTTTTATTATTACGTTTATTAGGTAAATAGAATACATGAACAATTTTCTCATAGACATTATATACAGATTCTGCACATTTTGCAGCGCTATCCACCTCCAGGTTTTAACAACCTCCCACAGTCAACAAACTGAAATATTGGACAGAGGACGAGGCCCAGAAGGCTTGCAGCACGGCTCGTTAAAACTTCCCCCAGTCGCGGTTTGTGTAACTGAGCCTGGTGTGGTTATGGCCTCGTATATAAATAGAATTCACTTTAACACAAGCCCAAGGACATAAATATCCGAAGCATGGTTGTAAGGGACCAGACCATCATATGACACTACACACGCAAAGGCTTGGCCGACTCATTGTTCTGGCTCCTCCTCTAACGGAGCCGGACGCCTGCTGCTATCATCGTATCGAAAATGAGCCCGAGCCGGCGATCTCAAAGACACAGAGGCTTCCCTCGAAAGCAGGGTCGGCTTTTTGGGCCCATTCTCGCCGCTGCCTCGGTGATGACTCTCCGATCCACCAGTTCCCATCTTCTCCCTGGCTTCATTGTACATCCTCTCCACTGCGGCAACCTCCTCTTCCACATCCAGCTCGCAGTGTTCTAGACAAAACTCTCGCTCACGCTGTTCCATATATTCTCGAATATCGCGCCATTCATGTTCTAAGCGTTTTTCTTTATCGGGGAGCCCAGACGCTTTGAGATAAGTTAGGATTCCAGCCATGATGGTGTTTATAGCGCCGAAGGTGGTGACGAGCTTGTGGGAGCCGCGTGCTGCCCCAATGGCAGTTAATGCGGCGGCTACGACGATTTGGATGCTGAGACAGGTGTTTATGAGAATACTGAAGACGCGATAGCGGAATGCGGAGATGCGTTCGTATTTCAAAACGCGCGCGTAGATCCCCAGATTAGGAGCGGAGCGACGATGGAAGAATCCATGAGTGGTTAAGGCGGGCACGCCGTCGATGCCGGTGAGAGCGCGGTAGATGAGAAGTTTGTCGTTAGTTGGAATGAGGGAGTTGGAGTTCATGGGAATCCGTGACGCGTTGAGGTCTGCATTCCCGAGCGCATCAGGAGTCTGGCTGATAATTGGCGGGAAGCCTTTCTCCTCATTGTCGAGGGCTATTGTCAAAGCTCGCTTCAGGACGGTTGGCATGGCGGCCCTGTTCATTTAGAAATCGAGAGCCAATGACTTCACTTTCGCTGTGGAATAATCAACCGCGCACAAAAAGTAGAAGAGATGTGGGAGCGAGATCACTTTCCCTCAACCCATATTTATCCATCTGGCGTTCCATTAGCATTTTTCTTGTGGCGGGCTGAGATCTCCCCTAAGTGGAAGATTGAAGAAGCCTCCAGGTTCTATAAACCCGGCATCGGCCTTCTTGGCCCGTGGCTTCGTGGAGCACTCCAAAGACTCTTGTCAGTTGATAGTCAGAACGACTCAGAGCTAATTGCCCTGTCCTGGTTACAATCTCAGCTGGAGCCTAGTGATGTGGTTGGCTGAAGTGCCGATCGAGGCGCGCACTATTTGCCTGAAGAAAAATAAGCTCCGACGCAATAATGCGCCGGTGGTTGACTGAAGAACAGAATGGCATAGTAAAGCTATCATGCGCCGATGTGCTCGTGAGAATCAAAATCCCAGTCGTGAGACAATGGAAACGTTTAAACCGGCCGTGAGCACTGTGGTCTCTCACTTCTTTGCTTCCATGTTATTATTGGATGAAAGTAGCCCTGTGAGCGAATTAAACGCAAAGTTTTCTAGAGTTCCCTGGGGGCTTTCTCACAATCCGCATAAGATTGGCAGCCGTGGGGATGGACTTTCAGGGAGACATTCCGCCTGGATGGAGCAACAACCTACAAGCACATCTTGATGGCGGAGGTTTGAGCTCTCTGGGGTTTAGTCAAAAAGCTTCTGGGTTAGTTTAAAAAAAACTTAGGCGCGCTCCTTGACCAGACCGATTGATCGGCCATTCATGCTAATCGTGTCACGTCTTGGGCGCTTAACTCGAGGATAAATCTTATAGAGAACGGTTTTAACAGAGCTACACTGCATATGCAAAACCACAGCATTCTTCACACTCTAAGCGCTCGTGTCGCCCATCAAAGACAAGCTGCTATCCAACCCAAAGTCCTGGCATTTGTTTCAGCAACGAGAAAAGGGTTGGCGCACCATCCTTGAAAGAAGTCACGGTCATTGCATAGTAACTACTATATCGTGCATAGTATGCATAGACCTGGTTAGTAGAAAACCACGGCCACCCAAAAGCCCCCGCTGGAAAGCGCCTCCAAGAAGCTTTAACTAAACGGGCTTCTGCTTACCCTCAGCTACCATTTGTACTGTTCATATAGCCTGAACTTTATAACTAGCCTTCAATTCCGTCAGCTGCCAACCACAACCAGGACGTCGATAACTATATAGACACCTCGTAGGATCATATCGGGGAGTGGCATACACATGGAAACTACTCGCGCGGGATTTTCTGTGGAGTCGTTTTCATATCCTCCCTAAAAAAAGGGAAAGTAAATGGTTCCCTCACGTCATATAACAAGCGACTTTGCAAAACAAGGCTGCGGCTGAATTGAACTTCAGCGAGGCCTTGGGAAGGGCAGGGCAGAAAGCGTGCCTCGCAGGGCTGCTGGTACAGCATCGCAAAATGTCGCACGACAAAACCATCAACCAGTGGTAATTCGGGAATTGGGATAAACCTAGAAGACACGATTGCTTCTATTTTCACCAGGTCAGGGGAAAATAAGACAGACATGGCGGCGACTATACGGAAAACGGGGTAGACGACGGAAGTTAGTTACTGTTATCCACGTATCAACCTGCCACAATCCATCTACGTGCCAACCCCCTGTAGAGATCAATTACACCACCCAGTCCAAGATAATCCGGTTTCTAAGTTGATTTGTCCCTTCATCTTGACAAAGCCAACATCCCCATCAAAAGTATTTGCCAATTTGTATTGTGGAGGATGGTGTCTCTTTTCTTAAGTGGCACGTAGACGAGTAGTAGCACGTAGATGAGTAGTAGCATGTGGATGAGTAGTAGCACGTTGATAGGTGGACTACAGTATCTCATGGACACCCAGCGCCGTTTTCCGAGTGCCACCTCTTGGACTTGGAAGAGTAACAAAGAAATCAGCCCTGACTGTGTCTGTCCATGCACGAAGAGCCTAGAGGTCCGAGGATACGTGAATACGACCATGACCAATGATGGCCAGCAAAAGGGAGAGATCCGGCATGTCATTGTAGTCTGGTAACCAAACAGAATTCAGAATAGCCAGCCGACGGGTTCCATTTTGCATGTCGTTTCTGTATGACCTCCGCAGAACTGCTCACTTCTCCTCGGGCGAAAATCCGCGAGATAGAAGGTGGTATACATTGTTGCGAGAACGGCATCTTCCGGTCGATCATCATTGCCGGCGCTTGCTCAATGACCAGAGCGAAGTTGGCTTTCCTATTGCCCGCTGGGTTCGATGGACATATCTTTCCTTGTTTGAGCTGGGAATCGAAACAAGCATCTTTTGAAACCGTCGTACTTCAAGGTGTTAGCCGCGGCTGTTAGTATGGGAGTATTGGGGGAGATCCAGACAAGAACAGGCAAGTTTGCAACGGTCCCAGGTTGGATTTTATTGCGTTATTATTGAGAGGCGGGGTTCGGTCTTTTATTAAGTCTGCCACCATGACCGGGAAGACCCTTGCCAGATGTGATGTTCTGGTTTTGATCACAGTGATCGTGTCGAACGGGCGATGTGAACAGAGAAGCCCTAAGTGCAGTAGCGGCAAATCAGATTAATTCTTCCATGCTCGACTTCTCTGATCTCCTCACCACCATCCCACGGTCCAACTCCTTGAGCGATGCACAATAATTATGAAGAATAATAAATAATAATAATGGGGGCTGGAAACCCGCCATGATTCTGGCTATGGCTTCGATGGTCTGCTGTGCACTGCATGTTCCTTGTGCAGAGTCTTCACGCAGTTGGCCGCCATGATTCGACGCATCGTACAGGACCTTTGGGCCTGATCCAACACAGCTTGCCAATCATAACTCAACACCACGGTTGAACTGGCAATTGTCCGACCCCATCCATTCGAGGCAGGGATGTCGGCAGAGGTGGCCGGTTGGCAATGATATGCCTGTAATCTGGACGCTACAGAAATCCCGTCGACAAGGAAGCACTTCAGTGACTGCCTTCTAGCGGGGATGAAAAGCTTGATACCGAATGCGGTCCGCAAATCGACTGGGGAATTGAGGGGCAAAAAAGCTTGTCAATGGCCTCTCTCTTTCATGGATCGGAGGATCGTGCTGCTCGAGCAGGCATTTTATCACGGCCAACTGCGGCCGCGGTGAGCCACAGCTGGCGGTAGGGCCTCTTATTGGGAGCGCAGGCTGCTGGATCGGCAGCACTCCCTGTGCAGTGTCTCCTCTCCTCGAATCAAAGCTGTGTCCAGCTTCCTCGCACCCAAATAAATAATAATGATTTATGGGTTGCATCCCCATTCGGCTGGTTGAGGGACTCCCTCTCCCAGTTCCGCTGTTTGACTCGCAGCGAGCGGCGCACGTCGGATGCGCAAAGAAAGTCTTTCCTTTCGCAGCGTCTTTCTTGTATGACAACATTTTGTCTTCCACCTCTCTTCTGCATTTCCCGCATGAGTTCTTCCGCTGGTGAAGAGCTCAAATTGGGCGAGGGATAAGCAGATTGTCTATGTTTCTTTTTCCCATTGTCAGACCTTGAACACTGGGTCGGCGGCTGTAGTGAGAGTGGAAGCAATTGCTTTCATATATCTTCTGTCGAGATGCTCGTCTGTGCATATCTGCCCTATTATTACAAAGTACCTTGAACTTCTTGCTGCTTGTGGGAGGGTTTCAGCGGCATAGGCTATTTTCGTCCCCCGTCGCGGTCTTCTTTCGTGGTATCCCACGGTCGCGGCACTACAAAATCTGGAGGTGGAGGTCCTTCGAATTGCTACTGTCTATGTACGATATCGATTGATCTCATTTTGCCACAATGTTACTTTCCTCGTTAGCCTTGTTATCGCTCTTTGCTGGCAGGGGACTCGGATATCGGGTTACGCCCGGTTCTCCTTGTGAGAGCATTTGCCTCCGACCGTCGCGAAACACCACAGCGGATGGTATTGTGTGTAGTGATGATGATTTCAGCTCTCCGCCTGGGACATATTTTCAAGAATGCGTTAAATGCCTTTTACGAAGTCCCTACTTCATTAGGGTTGGGTTCGAAGACAGCGAATCAGACGTTGAGTGGGGACTATGTATGTTTCAAGCAGCGCATTCAAAACGCATGAATATATATCCATCGCTGACAATATATTCCAGATAACCTTCGCTATGCCGTTTCAAGTTGCATATTCGGCTACCCGGAAGAGAAACTGAAAGGCTATTCCACTCCATGCCAGGTGACGTGTGAGCTTCTTAGGCCAGCCTTTGGCCTCAATCTGCTGGATCCTGGTGTGAGGAACATGTATGATCATTGTGGGATGGGAGCTTTCGATGACGGCGTCATCGATCAATGTGCTTTCTGCTTCAATATGACTGAAAGTGAAAGATATATTGGCAACTGTACGGCTTCCACCCTATCTATGCCCAGGAGACAAGAAGCTCTTGATACTGACGAAAAGCTTCGATATATAGTTGTGGAAGCAGTTAGAGACGGATGTCATGCAAAAGTCCCGGACAACGTCTCCTTCCCCGTCGACCCCAACAGGATATTCGACGTTGAGCCCCTTCCACCAACCACAGATTTCCCCAAACTCATACCACCCGGACAGGAAAAGCCAAAAATGAAAAACCTCATCCTCATCATCGTCTTCCCCATTCTTGGGTTCCTCTTCCTATTGGCATGCGCAAGCGGCGCATGTGTGTTCTTCATTTTACGTCGCCGGCGTACGGCGAAGAGGAAGAGCCAGCCGAATCATCTCCACGAGCGCTGGAACGACACAGGAATAATGACACCTGTCGACAACAAGCAGCTACACAGGAGCTGGGGAGAGCCCTCACCTTACCCGCCTGAGATAACCGGATCGTACCCAGGCTACCCCAAACAAGAATATACCAGCCCGTCTGGCAGTCAGCAAGATATCAAATACCCACCGGACGTCAAGTGTCAGTCCGAAACCTATGCGGGTGAATCGAACTCTTCGTCCTCAGCAACGCCACAGTTAGCAACGGTATTGTCTAGGAATGGCAACGGGTCGCCTCAGTTATCCTCAACCCCAAAGCGGAAACCATCGAATGAATAATTCAGTTCCTAGACGGAAAACGATAGAAGAAGGAATGATGTCTGTTGTTTTCACGCATAGTTCTTTGATCGATTGAAGATAAAGCGGATTTCTTATATTCTTCACCATCTGAACACCTGGGGTTTTCGGGCTTTGTCCATGTTATAGTTTATGATTGAACCGCTCTATGCTTTTTTTTACCTTTTTTTTAGCTTCCGATATCATGGCTGGCTTTTTTTCCATCTGTTCTCGAGATCTGAATCCGTACCAGACCCTATTTGTATACCCCTTTCCCGTATTTGTATATTCTCAATTGCTTCCGCGAGCTCTTCCCTTGATCATCTTGAAGCTGGCCTTGGTTCCTTTTGGCCTTTTAGCTCCTCTCTACTAGGAACCAGATATATTCTTTCGAGTTACTTTATCCAGGTGCGGTGACTGCATAAGATCATCCCCTACGATGCTTATGGGACTATACATTTACCCAGCATGTGTGGAAGGACGCGGATCATGCTGTTCAAGACTCAAAAATGCTCAGATGTCACTTATAGCATCGTATCTGGTCCTCGCACACACACCGTCAGTTATAGATTCCACGCAGTGCTTGGGGGAACATACAAGGATGACGGAAATGCCAACCGGGCACCTGGGACGGCTCCCCGATGGATATTTCGGTACTCAGGGGTTAAAGTTAGAGTTCAATATATCATGCGCTGTCCCAAGAACTTCAGCCAGCGCTTATTGAATTGCTAGTCTGTATCAAGGCGCTTAGTTGGCTTGAGAAGCTTCAATAACTGAACCTTCGTAGCATGAGATACTACCCTATTCAGTCGAGCTTTTTGTAGGGACCTTCTGAGAATCAACAACAATACATGCAGATTCTAATTTAAGCTAAATATATAGAATGTACGATGTTGGTACAAGGTACAGTACATGATGCCTACCAATTCATACTCAGCTGTCTTTAACTATTCGCGCCCGAAGTTTCGGTAAAGCCGAGGCCAAGCGATGCCGATCTGCCGCCCGCAGCATGGAGCCCTAACAGCCAGTGGCAGCCGCCTTATTCTCCGCTGACAGCCAGACATCTTAACAGCTTCAACCTCAACGACAAACATTCAACTTCCTGCAACAACCTCACTCTCAATACTCTATCCAACACCAAACACCAAACAACAAACCAATCACTCAGCCATGACCTCCATATCCCCCGACCAGCTAAAAGTGCTCGAACAAACCCGCCAACGCCTCGTCCAACTCACCCAGTCCCTCGCCTCGCTCATAAACAACATAAACCAAAGCGACCCCCTCCCGCCATGGTAAGTAAGACAAAATAAAAAATAATCAAGAGACACGACAACCCGCCAAAAAATAACCCAGAAAATTCTTCAATATTAACGCTCCAATCCCAGGTCCTCCCTCCAATCCCAAGCAACAATAATCTCCAACAACCTCCTCAACGTCTCCCAGCAACTAACAGACCACCACGACCTCCTCTCTTCGCTCGTCGCCTATCCAACCCCGCAATTCCCCGGCCGCACCGAAGCAGCCATGCTCTCCCAACTTCTCCGCACAAAGCTCGAACCGCGCGTCGAGGACTGGGTATCGCAGGGCCGCGCGATGGGGAGTGCGGAAGCTACACGCCTCAAAACCGGGTTGAGCGAGCAGCAGCTGGCGGAACTGTGGCAGTGGGCTCCTGTTGAGGCGAATATGGAGGCGAGGCGGAGGAATTGGGGTGGGGATTATACACTGGAGGAGAAGGAGATGGGGGTGCGGAATGTGGTGACGGGGTTGAGGAGGGGGTTGAGTGAGGAGGAGAGTGGGAGTGAGAGTGGGAGTGAGGAGGAAGAGGGGGAAGAGGGGGAAGGGGAAGGGGATGGAGAGGGGATGGAGGTTGTTGGGGTGCAGAGGAGGGCAGGGAGTGGAGGGGTGCAGTTTGAGATTTCGAGGGAGGGAGGGCATGTGCCTTCTGCGCCGGTGGGGGCGGGGATGCCGTTGGATGATGTGTTTAGGTTTATGATGACGGGGGCGATGCCCAGGGGGAGGTGATTTGGATTCTAGCGGGTTGGATTGGGGACTTTGCGGGCGGGATATCTAGGTACCTGGAGTTGAATGTGGTTGCGATAAGCAGTTGAAGCTACATGCTTGCCTGCTACGTACTGCGCGGGAGTTTGCCATGCCCAGTCTCTATCTATCGGCGCATCCCTTTTTCGACGCGATTTTACGATTTCTATAGCAATACCCAACAATTATGCATGCACATTTAATTAGATGATATTAAGATTAGGGAACAATATCCAATCATTCCAACCGAATGATCGTTCGTTTTCCAACACGATATCTCCTCAGTCAGAGTGTATCAAATGATTTTTAGATAACAAGGAAACAGGCGCCAGCATTTTGCAATAATCTATCCTCTCCTTCTCGTGGTCGGTCCCTTTCCAGAAGGGCTCGGAGAGTATCCGGAGCTTTTCGCAACAGGGATTTGCACTTCCGCCATGCGCTGAGCCTTTTTGCCCTGCGGCTGTTTTGCTGGGGCGGCAGACGGTCCGTTCCAGTAGTACACCATCTGCAAGGCTAGGACCAAATTGAGAGAGAACCCAGCCACGAAGCCGTAAAGGATGAGCTTGTCATCGACTTCCTGGAGCGTCGTGAAGATGCGCGAAAGAGAACCCAAGAGGTAGTTGAACACCTGGATACGAAAATATATTAGCAAAAAGCAGTCTTTCGACAACAAAGAACTATATAGCGGGAAAAACGAAGAAATAGAGCTCATAAAAAGCACAAAGGAGTTTGGGATGTATGTTGTCATACCGCAAACGCGCTGAGCTGTCCTGTTCCACCCTCCTTCCACACAGTCGCAATCTGCGGCACCTTGCTCGCCACACCAAGCATTCCCGCGCCAGCCTGCAAATAGCCCATCGTAGCATTATCCACCAGCGTGTCCCCGCTGAACAAAAGCGCATAGACGACGCCCGCAACAGCAGCAACAAACGCGCCAGCCCCCGCGGACTGGCCCGAAAACGCGAGCACCAGGACACCAACCACGACATCCTGCGCAGCAATCAATGCAGACTCGCCATACGTGCTGAAGGGAAACTTTTGACGCGCATTGTATGCGAGGGTGATCAGCAGACTTGCCGTCTCGAGCGCGTAGGAGGTGAATGAGATGCCCGAGGAAGAGCGGGAGGAGAGGAGTTTGAGGATCTGGGGGACTTTGACGATCGCGCTGAATGCGACGATGGCGAGGCCCAGGGCTTTAGAAATGGCTAGGGGCAGACAGGCGGGGTCTGCGGTGATGTCGAGGGAGCGGACGAGGGAAGTATAGCAGTGCTGGCCGAGGAGGGAGACGAGCGCATCGTTGATGGGTTGCGGGAGGGAGGAGGTGATGGGCTCGAGGTACGGTTGCAATGGGGTTAGAAGGTTGGATTGGAGGGTTTGCTGAAGGGACTCCATGGCTGCTGCTCCTAATCTATCAATCTGGCTATGGGTGCTGCCGTGGTGGTTTGAGAATCGGAGTTGATGTACGGAGTAAATATACGGGGTGATGGTTCTGGGGATTGAGGCGGCATCGGAAATCGCAAACAAATAAAGGTGCTACGGAATTTTTTTGTAAAGCAAGGCGGGCCGCGCTCAATTCTCAACGCTGTGGCATTACGATCAGGATATATACTTCAACTACTTCGCTATTTCGTTCTAACCCGTAATATTTCATTTATTTACCTCCTTACTATCCACTCGTTTGCCCTGTCGTATATATTTGTACGGGAAAACCGCGAAGATAGCCAGCATCACGTGCCTGCTGACTCATCCCGCGATCTTCCTCAATCCAAGAAATCCAAAAGAAATCAAGACTTCGACAACGACATCAATTTCCATACAGCACTTTACGACCTTTATGGTGAGGTCACCCTTGGCTCAGGCTGCCAATTGAGTGCAACCTGGACTAGCGATGGCTTCTCCGCTGTTGGTTCTCCGCCCTGGCGTGGCACCGGACGCCGCCACGCTTTGCTCCCGCTGCTTCACCCGCCTGGTTTTGCGGCCCGCGGGGAGCTCGCGGAGAAGCTTCAATACAACCAGGATCTTACAAAATGCGCAATCTCAGACCTCGACGTTGCCTAGGATATTAAGGAAGGCCTATTTTTCGTCCAATGGCCTACCGGCCAGTCAATTCTCCAAAAACGGCGTGGTTCAGTGGTTAAGGAAAGAATCGCAGCATACAGACCGCTCACCTCTCTTCCACTCTACAGCTCCAAATATCGATCCCCAGGCCTCAACTGCGACATCAATTGGGGTAAATAGCAAAGAGATACCTTTTCAACCAGATGAAGAACTTCCACACCGACGAAGACAGCGATTGAAGGCCGAACAGGAAGCCAGCGCCGGCAACCATGAAATCCGCCCCGATGCCTCCTCCCGTCTTTCCACCTTATCATCCTCCCTCCCGAAAACTTCTCTGCGGCGTACAATGGCAACATATCTTGCTCTCACGAAACCCAATTTGTCCTTTTTAATTGTCCTCACCGCTACCACTGCCTACGGCCTCTACCCGATCCCCACCCTGTTAACCTTGGACCCCTCAGTAACGCCTCTTCCGACCCTGTCCACCTCTACTTTGACATTTCTTTACCTCTCGGCCGGCACATTCCTCTCATCCGCAAGCGCCAACACTCTAAACATGCTTTTCGAACCCCAATACGATGCCCGCATGTCCCGCACCCGTAACCGACCTCTCGTCCGGAAACTTCTCTCAACCCGAGCCGCCGTCCTATTTGCCGCCCTTACCGGAACTGTTGGCATTACCGCCCTATACATGGGTACAAATCCAACCGTTGCAGCGCTGTCTGCCTTTAATCTCTTCTTATATGCCTTCGTCTACACCCCACTTAAGCGTATCTCCGTCATAAATACCTGGGTCGGCGCAATCGTTGGCGGAATCCCACCCCTAATGGGCTGGACCGCCGCCGCTGGCCAGACGGCCACAACAGGTCATGATAGCTGGCGCGATCTTCTATTCGGTCCGGACAGCCCTGGAGGCTGGCTCATGGCAGCCATTCTTTTCGCCTGGCAATTCCCACACTTCAACTCCCTCTCTCATACTATCCGTGAGGAGTATAAGAACGCTGGCTACAAAATGCTCGCATGGACAAATCCTGCACGGAATGGTCGCGTGGCGCTCCGCTACTCGATCCTCATGTTCCCTGTGTGCGCTGGTCTGTGGTGGGTTGGTGTGGTAGATAAAGGATTTTTGGTCGGGGGAACCTTGGTCAATTGCTGGTTGGCCAAGGAAGCGTATCGGTTCTGGAAACAGAAGGGAGCAGGGGGTAGTGCGAGAGCCCTATTCTGGGCTAGTGTCTGGCATTTGCCATTGCTGATGGTGGGGACGCTGGTTTTCAAAAAGGGTATATGGGATGGTGTGTGGAGTAGGTTGTTTGGCGAGGAGGAAGATGAGGATGAATATGATGATGAGTTTGAAGAAGATGAAATCAAGGGGAACAACGGCAGCAGCGTTCCTGCGCACGCGTTATTACCCTCGAGGCCAGTATCATGAACGAGGAAAGTTCTCGATATGTACCATTCTTGAGGGCCGGAAGAGACACATGTACACTATGTATACCGTATATACCATACCACACTGCCTTATCGGCGGAACAATTTCATTTTTTGGGAATTTTCAGGAAAAAAATGAGTCGAAACTTGGTAAAGGTGCGAGCAATCCTTACTATCCTCGCACGCTGAGGATAGTGACGATCCGGGGAAGTATATCAACCCATGGGATGGATACCTTCCAAACATCATTGTCAGAACGGTGCAATGCGGTGACGCGTTTTACAGTTGCCATTGAACCATGCCAGCCTTTAGCCAAGCTTGAATGTATCGAACATATTCATGAATGTCGGATGGATGTGTCTGAGCCTCTGCATAAAGTCCCGAAGTTGACTGGGCGCAAGGCGGAATCAGGGAATAAGCTTCTTTCAAGTCAGATGTTCGCAACTGAGAGGCATGATAGAGAAAGCTCAGCGATTTCCACCCAGATACAAATACGGGGGGCGATGCATCCATGAATCTCTCAGGGATGAGGTTGGAGGTTGATGTGACTAAGCGACTCAGCACCCGCGATTCCGGGAAATTGGCGGAGGAGCCAATCATCGGTCGAAGAGTTCTGGTTTTCCGGCCAATAAGAGCGGCCATTCAAAGCGAAAACGAATTCCTTCCCTTTTAGGACTAGGACTAGCGGATATATCTGGGAGGATCGAAACTAAACCACCCACGTCAAAACGGAGCTTCATCATGGCGTCGATGGGCGATATTGCTCATGATCTTGTGGTTTACGAAACGCTGCCCCTAGGGCTGAGTCGGGGATACCTTTGTGGTTATCATAGGAAGCTCTTTATGATCTCTTCCTCTCCCCACATTAAAAAGTACTCTGCGCGCACCAGACCGGACTATATATCATCATTCGCAAGAACACAAGGAGACAGAGGCTTTAGCAGATACGACTTATAGAGAGTGCATCTATCTATCTATCTATCTATCTATATATATATATATATATATCCGTTAAAGTTGCCGGGCTATTGAGCTTCTTAATCGGTGCTACGTCGTACTCGCTAGTCGTATACTCCGAATTATTACTACCCCTTTTACCTACTCTGAAGATCATGGCTCTCATGCCAGAATCATCGTTAGCGCAACACTCTTTGAGTCGTCGGGATGACGAGCAAATCAAAGAGGCCTCGACGCCTCCAAATCGCATGGTTGGGAACCAAGTAGTCTTCCGGGTCAAGAATGTACGACGGCCGCCGAGCAAACCAGCTCAACGGCAGAACCCCCAATCTGCAGAGCCCGCCTTCCATCCCCGCAAACCCCACAGGAAGTCAAGGAATGGATGTTCCAATTGCAAGAAGCGTAGAGTCAAGGTATGGGTTGTCGATGTCCCGCTTTTGTTTGCCCGACTTGGTGTGAATATTTATGCTTGGGTTCCATTTCCGGACCATAGCATCTAGATGAAGTATATCTGACACTAATACGTCCCTATACTCCAGTGCGATGAAACGAAGCCAGGCTGCCGTAAATGTGAAACCTATGGCATATCTTGTGACTATTCGTCGCTGCAATTACAGGCAAAGCCAAAGTCAAAATCTGCCATTTACTTTGATGATAGGCTGTACCCAACTCACAAAATCGATTCTACCACACATTCGTTGGCCGTTGCAGAACTTGCCGACAAAATAAACTCGGCATTGAATATTGCCCCTGGTCCTGAGGATGATATCAAGAATATCGCTCTAAAGCCAGCTCACCGTGATGCTGTCGAAGCTCTCTATCATTTTATCAATTTGGCCTCTGAAAACAGCGCTCTTACTGATACTGGTAGAGATGTAGCAAATGGGGATATGGTGCGTGTGGCGTTCCAGGTATGGTTTTCACCAGATTCTAGTTCGCGTCTTGCGGTGCTAACTTCAAGACATCTAGACGCCGTATCTTATGCATGCCATTCTCGGAATGGCTACATCCAATCTTAGACGTCTACTATCATGGGATCCGTCGTACAAAGTAGCAGAAAGCTACCACTGGCAGCGAGCTATAACTCTATACCAGAAGGAGTTAGCTACCCCTATTGGCGCGCACAATATGGATGGCCTCATGTCGACCTGCATGCTCATGAGTGTTCTTTCCTTCTCGGCAGAAGAGTATAAACCCGAGAATTCCTGGCTATTCTCCTCGGACCCCAAAGCCCTGAATTGGCTTCTGCTCCAATCCGGCCTTAGGTACATTCTTAGATTCACGAGTCCCTATTTACCCCAAAGTATTTGGTACAGAGTCTTCACGGAAGGCGACGATGAGAAAGACATCTTTGACGACCACCGCCCGGGTCCTGATGGCCTCCATCCCGGTCTGGCTGAGTTGTGCGAGATTGACGAAACAACAACCGAAGAAACGAGCCCATACCACTGGCCGCTGCGCATGCTCAGTCCGCTACTGGATCTTGCACCTGTAAAAGAAAACTTTGCGAGAACCACTTCATTCATGGGCAGGCTATTACCAGATTACACCGATCTTCTACAGAAAAAAGACCCACGAGCTGTTCTGATACTGGGTTATTGGCTGGCGAAAAAGTGTCAAGAAAACCACTGGTGGATGCATCCAAGGGTCCACGCTGAATGCGTCGCTGTATGCATGTTTCTGGAGAACAGTTCGGATCCACGAATCCTCGAGTTGCTCGAATACCCAGCTATGCATTGCGGGTATCTGCTTAAGCATGTTCGCGAGCAGGCAGTTTTCGAGGCGAATATCGATCTCTTGGGGCTCTTCTGAGGTCAATAGAGGCACATAATACTTATCACTGGACTGCTCGTCACTATGACAGAGTCCCAAAAGTTCGCGACTTCAAAGCCATCAGTTTTTGCGGTTCATGGACCATAACTCCTGGAAGTTTTAGAGACGACTGGACACAATACCGCCTTACCGACTTTTTTGATTCCGCTCCACTCCACTCCATTCTAACGTTTATAAAGTAATATACGGATCAGCGCATTTGCCCTTTTGTGGAAACTACTATCCTCTAGAGGATTCACACCGCTTCCGCAAGGCAGCGGGTCATACAAGTAGTTTCAAAGGTCTTGTCTTTTCTCTGCCCTCCTATTGATCCATTTCGGCTTTTTTGGCTTTGCAACGTTACCTTGATCATATTACATGTACATTTTTCATTATTTCTGCGCCCTTTGTAACCCCATATTTTCATGATCCAACAATGAATGTGCGCATTACAGACCCACAGCTATATAATTTGGAAGCATCTTTTTGAATATACATTTTATTATGCATCCTCTTTAATGGTTCACGGCACGCATACTCAAAATGAAGCCCCGTAGTTGGAAAGCGTATCGGTAGTAGGGCCACGTGCACTGCATATCGGTGTTATGAATGCGTTTGTGTACGGCGCAAGGCACCATTATAGTGTAAGAACAAGGCACGCGCCACGCGTGAGTATCTCCCGAATCCCGCCTGAAGAAACAGAAACGTTTGGGTCTTCCCGTTGACGCTAATGCATGCACATTATGTATTGCATTTTTGGCAGAGTGAAGCGAAGGGCGCCCCAGCCGTGAGGTGGCCGGAGGCGGGGTAGACGCGACGGGCTGCATGATGAAGTATGACTGTAATAATATCAACCGAGCAACAGAGGGGAAAATATCAAAAAAAATTCGGTAAATAGGCAACGTGCAATAATAACTTTTGAAGTATATCTCGAGGTAAGATTTCAAAAACTCTTCTGTTTCCTGGGGATGACGAACCAATTGAAATAATAGCACGCGGGCGCAAAAGCACAAACAGAGAATACGGGCATCAGCCAAATCACGAAATAAACATGCGAAATTAAGCCAAAAATAAGTCATCAAAATCTTGGTGGTTAAAGGCGTGAAACGTGAGGACAAAAATAACAGATTGCCACCCATCATCAAACAAATTATGGAAGAGGGAAGCGTTCGTAAAACATCATAAAATCATGATGGAACCTGGAAAAGAAATAAACCCATGAACAGCCCTATTTGTTATTATATTTCGGCCTTGAAATCACCCATTCCTCCCACAATTTTCTTTGTCGATACTCCACACTGACCCCGTTATCCTCCAGCTCATCAACAGATATAGATGCCAGCGGCGTTGTCCATTGCGAAAACGGCGACACCAATGAGACAGCAGTATCCGGCGAGAGTTCGAGCTGATTTGCCCTGGGGCCGTCGTCACCGTTATGCGAGCTCATCCCGTCCGATTCATCACCAATGCTCTCGTCATCGTCCTCGTTCGGGTCATCAACGTTATACATGAATATATCGTCATCCTCGCTGTCAGAGTTGGGAAAGGACTGGATATCTGAAATGTCTGCGCTGGTCGCCCATTTCTCATCGAAGGAGTTGGAATAATCGATCCGCCGCAGACTAACCCATTCCAGGCTATCCATCTCTTCACGCAGTATGGAAAGGACGTCTTTCCACATACTCCCTTCCTTGAGCAGAACGTCCCGTAGTCGGAGACCGCGAAGTGTTCTGCGATGGCGGCGGGCGAAGTTTATGATTTCCTCCGAATCGAGGCGCCACGCTTGGATCCCGAACGCTCGCAGTCTCTCCCAGTATACGTTGTGGAATATGTCTTCAAGGCGCAGATCTAAAGGTATTCGTGATGGGAATCCTAAATGCACAGCTTCCATGTTCTTTGCCGCCATGAACAAAGTGTGGAAGACTTCTGATAATTCTCGCATCTCTGCATTGACGTATCTTACCGCGTCAAAGTGAATTTCCAAGCAGGTTAATTTGACTGCAAGCCCGGAGAGCATGGCGACAGGGGCACGCTTCAACGTGAGAGCCGCTTGGGGGTTTATCTGTGGGCCGGAGAATCGGTTTATGGGGGACTTGGATTCGAGAAGAGCTAATGCGATGGTTTGCACTGCGTGTACGCAAGCTGGTTTCCAATCCAATGATACTAACGGATCGAGCGGATTATCGTGACGCTCGATGAATTGCAACAATTCCCGTTCAGTTTCATCCTGCACCTTCAAAATCTTGACGTGCTGGAGGGATTTAAATGCACTCATCGCTCGTTTCAGGGAGGCGAAGTCCTCCCCAGAGCTGACCAGGCGCTTCTGCTCTTCAAGTCGACGGTGGTGCTCGGATATCTTCAGTTTACTGGAATCCGCCGTTAAGAACAATTCACTGAGCTTGTCTCGATCTAAAAGAGACAGAGGGAGGAGGAAGAGGTAGATGCGTTAGACACACCAAGCCTAAAAATGAGGGAGACCGCGAAGAAATAAGAGGCTTGGAAGAATTTCGAAACCTACCTTCAACATAAAATGATCGAATGATATATGTGAAGTTTCTCGAATGCCTTGCCAAATGTGGGGAGCTAGACAGCATATCCAACTTGCGGAAAGCGCTTTCAGAGAAGCGCACAACGACCCGGCTAAACT
The DNA here is from genome assembly GCA_002573585.1 of Helicocarpus griseus UAMH5409. NCBI lineage: Eukaryota > Fungi > Ascomycota > Eurotiomycetes > Onygenales > Ajellomycetaceae > Helicocarpus > Helicocarpus griseus. Next base: position 121,362 of record PDNB01000057.1, on the reverse strand, counting down.
TATGGGATGCGCCCAGGTCTGCAAACCGTTTGCACACTTCTCTAAATCGGTCGACATCCGTCCGATAATCTTCCCGGAAGCCGTTCTTTCCGTCATAAATGAGGGGTACCGGTTCAGGCGGACTAGGACGCTTGAAACTCTCTATAGAGAGATAAGCCCGCCGGTCGACGCTGACACATTTTTCGGGATCTCGCGCCAGGTGATCCAAAATCTCCTTCAACAATTCATTTGAGAGATCCAATATGCCACGTGGCTTGTCCATTGCTGGGCTTTCGGGCTCTGATGATAACGGCTTACCTGCCGCTTCAATACCAGACTCGACAGGTTCTTCATGGGATAGTCGAGATCTCGGGGACAGAAAAGAGAAAAAGGAAAAGAACCAATCCAGCAGAAGAGCAGCCAGGTTGGCGAATTGCTTGCAGCAAGCAAGGTAAATTGAGGGGTTAAATGGGGGCCGTATTAGATCTTCATAGACATATATAGTTTCTCTTTTTCTATTGGAGCTAAATCACCCGAGTTCAAGCTGACGGTATCAACGAAACGTGGGGGGTTTGGAGGCCGTTCGTTCGCCAACAACAATTTGAAAAGACAAGACTGAACTCCAGAAACATTGAAGGACCTAGAACCGAGATATAGGAAAATCAGAAGAAAGGGCCAGCGGGCGAGTTGGGAGAAGACGGGCCTCAGGAAAGTGCAGACGAAGGGGGCGAAAAGGCGGGCCCAACAGAAAGACCGCAGATGGCCAGCACTAACAAGCAGCAGCAGCAGCAGCAAAAGCAGCAGATACCAGAGACTAGGAGATGGCAAATAAGCTGGAAAAGAGACCTTGCCTTGCTCTCATCCACAACCGAGAGAGCACACAGTGCGCGCACACACACCAATATAACACGCAGGCGCTTCCATCCCCGTCGCCGCCGTCGAGTAACAGCGACAAACGTGTGCACGGCGAGCAGGGCTGCTACCAATTGTTTTTACGGCCCCTACACCACGGGATCACATGACCGAAAAGACACCAGCAGATCCTCCCCCAGCTGCGGCAGCATGCGGGCCGCTGCGAATCCAGAGAGCCGAACCTGGGGGCCCTGAAGGGAGGGGGTTAGGGGGGTAGGGGGGTAGGGGGGCAGCATGCCGGAGCCTGTGGCGGGCGAATCGTTGCAGAGTGTTGTTTGTGCCGGCCTTGACACTCTGCACTCTGCAGAGCTTGGTCCCTAGTTCACCCAGTTAAAGAGCCCCCCTAACTTCAACTAAAGCTGTCCAGTCTGCCACCAACCCCCCTTAGGCGGATGCACGACCCAGGACTGCAGAGTCCCTGCAACCCACCAGCAACCCCCGCTGCTGGAGCTGGCCTCTGCTCCGAACGGCGAATCACCGTTGTGGACCAGCCGACGACGACAACGACGACGTGGGCGGCATCTTGCTCCAGGGGGGTCGAGAACAACGGGATTGTTCGGTCCTGGTCTGGAGCATTGTTGGGCTGAAGAGATGAGGGTGATATGCAGAACTTTCCTACAGGGGAATCTGGACGGAAATAGTAGTACCTAATCCTCATTGCGTTCCGGGCAGATTTTCTCTCGCCTAAAGGTCGCACTGGGCAGCGATCAGCCTTGTGTGTTTGTTTTTAATGGGCCACTTGTCGCTGCGAGGAGTCAAAAGTGAGGATCTATTGTTATCACTGCTGTTTAAACTCTCATGGTTGACGTTCTCGAAATCATCAGCATGAAAAACAATGGCTTTGATATGCTGGTAAGTGCTGGCTATCGCAAGTCGTACTATGCTTACATGTCTATCTATGTAGGAGACCATTTGACCGATAACATCATGATTGTTTTATTCTAGCCTGTCTCCGTCTATATTTCTCGAACACTGACGTTCTTCCTCCTAATTCCCTCGTGAAGACGAGATTTTCATACAATCATGGCCTGGCGGGATAGAGCTGCATATTTCTTGCAAGGTACCGTTATAGCAAACACCCTAGATGCCTGAAGACCAACAGACATACATACATATGTACGCACTAGCATTCATCACGGCCCGATGGCCTCGTTTCCTGAATAACCATCACAAAATATGCAGCCTGAGATTCACTCGCCTCGCCCCAAACACAGCCAGACAGGCCGGATACTGGTGACGACAACATGGGGACCACCAACAAACTCAATTATCCCTATGTCCAGGATGTTTCGTACCTTGCCTTTTTCGTACCTTCCAGGTATGCATAAGTGACAGGTCTCTCTAACTGCCATTTGCATTTCTACGATATTTCGTTGCAAATTGGTCCAGCTCGCCCCGTTTCTATATAGGACGGTTCTTCACCAACCGTCTCAATTTTGTGACAATGCTCATTATTAACATAAGATGCAACTAGAAAGAAGAAAGAAAAGGCGAGGAAAAGAAGGACAATCGCAACCTCCGCCAATGGAGCTGTCAAACTTGTATCAGGCCAATAATCTGTTGCTTTTGGCGCCCGGCTGCATCCTCCCTGGCTGACATCACACCTGGGATTCAACCTCCTCACGTAGTCCGTAATTCCTCTGCGGATTATTGGTTCTTCAATTGAAGAACTTTCTTTTTCCTTTCACTTTTGGGTTTCACAGCCCTTCTCGTTTCCCTTTCTTTCCTTTCCTCTACTCTTCCCGTCGCCTATTTTACTAGTACCTACAGTTGCTAGCAAGTTTGGTTGAAGGGCCTGCGTGTATATCGTCATCATGTCTTTGCTTTTTCTGCAGCCCCTCGCTGCAGGACTCAAAAGGACATGTCATCAATGTCTCTATTTCAAATCATCTAAATAACTCAGCAGTTGCAGGCTTAGAGAACACGCGGGTCCCGCTTCTTGAGTAACTATTACACGTTTGCTCAGTCAAATGTATCACCATTGTTTATGCGCTAGCCTATTATCTATATGTGGAAAGGGTATTCACCAGAAAGCATTGGTCCGGTTCCGGTTCCGTTACGTGCACACGGGAGGGGTATCAAAACGTTACGAATAACCTAACAGCAATCCTTGTCCGAAACGGCCTAGAATCCCGGTCAACTGATGAGGGTATCTTTCTGCAAGATCCCCGCTACTCCCGCAAGATTTCCGGTGTGATGCCGCCATGTTGAAGACGTTCTAGAGACGAACTCAGCAGGGCAAAAGTAAATCCCCCAATTCGAACAGCCCTACCGATTGATGCACTGCACAGAACCCAAAATGGGAGAAACTCAATCTAAGTGGGGTGGGGAATATTCATCATGTCCAGACAGGTTAAGCAAAAAAAAAAAAAAAAAAAAAAACCAAAAAAAAAACAATCGCTAAATTGCTAAGGCATAATGAGAATGAGAGATGAAAAATGACAGCTTCCACCTACCCTCATAGGTTTCCCTTGGCCAAATTCATTTGCCGTCGGCGGATTTCCGTGCTGCTTATCTTGGATTCAAAATTCTCCGCAGAATCCCCTTCCTTGACTTCAATCTCGCCCACATCCAGAACATCAACTTCGAAGACCTCGAGCTTGGGCCATCCTTTCTTCTCCCGTTCGTCATTCACAGCCTTCCCACCAGATCGCGTCTCCTTGGACACGACCAAAGCGCTGATGGCTTCGTCAGTGATGGTTGGCCCGAACGGATCAGAAATTTGCACAAGTCGAATCTGTAGGTCCGACGACACTTTCACAAGGACGTATTTGCCGTTCGGCCCAGGGTTATTGACATGCTCGATATTGTCGTTGGCATTGGCAGTGACATTGGCAGTAGAAGACGGTGCAAAATCTAATATGGATTTCATAAAGGTCCAAACGCCCTGCCATCGCTCGTCCCAGCTCTCTAGAACCTCTGCGTACTTTTTATTAACCAACAGCTCATCCCCTGTGATGCCAATGGTGATGGTTCTCAGCACAGGCTGCTCTGATCCTGGGGGCACTGCATCAATGGCAAGGGCGGTAGCTGTGAGAAGAAGCTTGTGCCCTGCATGCAGGTGGTCAAAAGTTCCGCCAACAGCAACGGAGTAATGACGGCACCGATGCAGCTCGGGATTTTCAAGAACCAACTGGGGCGGTAGTGACCCTGTCAGGCCGGGAAGCTTTCGAATAGCGGGGGCCAGACTCGGAAGCCCTTGTTGCTTTAGTGTCTGGGTAAGCGCATCTAAGAGCACATCTCCTTCTCTCGTCCCTAGAGAAAAAGCCGCTTGCCAGGAACGGCCGGAAACTGCGAAATCGGCCAGACGAATAATCGGCCCCGTTATACTTTGAATAGCATCGCTGTCGCCACCAGCGTCGTCATCAATAAAGAACACCCGCGCATCCACCCCGCCTGGCCCGTCCAGGTCGACGGAATGCGCAAGGCTCGTCACGCCAAGCAGCCTATAGAAGGAAGCCAACAGCTGCTGCAAATGCGCGAACGCCCTGCCTCGTGGCGCGGAGTCTGGTGCAGCTAGGCCACGCGCGGCAATTGCAATATCTAGCACTGCTTTACCGCTTGTTCCTTTGATGGGAGTGGATAATTCGGCAAGGACAACTGACAGTGCAGGGCCGTATGCGGCTTTTAAGGAAGCATATGTAGTTGAGGGGGTGCCGGGCAGTAGGAGCAATGCCTCATGGCGTGAGGGAGTACCAGCTGCCATATCAATTCTAATTCACACACGGGATGTAAAGGTGTGATGTACTAGTATAATAGACGTACACCGGCTCAATTCGAGGGGTTAGAATTGAAACAAGGAGGATGAGCGATGTGATATATACGCAAGAAGAGGTGGTTACTATCGATTAAGGGCAATATAGGTGCAGAGACAGTTGATAAGCACCAGACTCTAATCTATTCAACAATATAGTGTTCCCACGGGTATCCAGATGTGGTTTTTCTACAGTCTGTCCCCGATATACGATTGGCGGGGTTTCCTTCCGGAGATTCAGCCGAGGCCAAAGTCCTGAGTCATGTGACCTAGTGCTGAGTCATCCACGTCAGCCCCGCTTAGTCACCCCGCCAAGCCCCATGCGGCTCCCCCGGTTGACGTCTTGATCGCGATATCAAAAGAGACCCCGACACCGTCTGCTGCAGGTGAATATGCCTTTGAACGGGCATCACCCTCTCCCTTATCCCACTGGCAGCGCCCAGGATGCGCATCACAACTACAACAGTCCTGCGGGTGGAATGCTCCACGCTACACAGGTGCTAGGTTCTGTTGCTACTCCTCCCGGCAACCTTCGCCCTTCCCACCACTCAGACCACCACTCCTCAGGCTCTGACCAGCTTTACTATTCCAACAACCATTCTGCAGGCCGACGAAGTGCTGAGGATCGAGGTGACACGAGGTTTTCCAGGCTTCCGGCCATTGAAGCTGGAGACCACACCCTTGCGCCTAGTCCATCTGCCATGGCGGAGCCGTCCCAGCCCTTCAATAATGGCCCCCGGCGACAAGCAACCTTTCCGCGCCAGCCAGAGGAACTTCATATTCCAGCCGCGAACAGCTCGCTAGCCTCCAACGGTCCTCGTCCAAGCCAACAGCAATTTCCTTCTGCATCCGACTACGGCGCGCCCTCTATAAATATCCAATCCTCCCAATTCCCCAGCAGCACCAATAATAACAGCAGCAGCGGCAATAACCCCAGTTCACTTCCGGGAGCATTGCAGCCTGGGCCAATTAGCCGCCCAAACCCGCTTACCACTACCACTGCACCCCTCCAATCGCTGCCGCAGCTGGCCACACAACAACCTCTCTCTCCCAACACGCCTAAATCAAGCCAGTCAAGCCAGCCCCACGCATATTCCAGATCCAGCCCGTCTGGATACGATCAGCAGCAAAAATACAAACAAGTAGGAAGTACGCCAGATAGCTCAAAGTACATGTCTCCAACATCGGGGGCCTATGCGCCACAAACCCCGCAAGCGTCGCCGTACTCGCCGTTGGGCCTGGCTGATATCAGGCCCCACATCGATTCCGGGATGTCGGAGGATACGGGCAGCGCGGTGGAAGGTAACAATAATGGAGACATTCAGTATCCTACCAACAGCAATTACATTGCCCCGTGGGCTGTATACGCTTTGGATTGGTGTAAATGGCCTGTCCAGCCAGGAGGGTCTTCTTACGGAAAGGTTGCTCTAGGAAGCTATCTTGAGGATAGCCATAACTACGTACGTTTGAGTTGTCGTGTATCCGATGGATTATAACCATACTTGGTAGTCTCTTATACGTCTTACAGGACATAGCTAACTATCCTTCTATCCTTGTTGCAGATCCAAATTCTGAGCGCGCAACGTGCTTCCCCGGAATTCGCAGCAGACTCTCCCGACGGGAACCCGGGCATAGAGTTTGTCAAGACTGCGGAGGCTACACATTCATATCCGGTGACACGGATATTATGGGAACCACCTTCATCCCAAAAACAATCGACTGATTTATTGGCCACCTCCGGTGACCATCTTCGGCTTTGGTCACTACCAGCAGATACCCACTCCCAATATCAAATGAGTAACTCTATCAACCGATCAAAACCTCGAAACCAGCCACTACAAAAGCTTTCACCTCTTGCCCTTCTCTCCAATTCTAAATCCCCCGAACATACGGCTCCAATAACATCATTAGATTGGAACGTTGTTTCTCCGAGTCTGATCATCACCTCCAGCATCGACACGACATGTACTATATGGGACATTCCTACACTTACAGCCAAGACTCAGTTGATCGCGCACGATAAGGAAGTCTTCGATGTCCGGTTCTGTGCCAACAGTGTTGATGTATTTGTCAGCTGTGGTGCGGATGGCAGTGTTCGGATGTTTGATCTGAGAAGTTTAGAGCACAGCACGATCATATATGAACCATCTGAGAAAAATGAAAAATGTGAGCAACTCTCTTCCGCCAAACTTATCTCAGACACGCCATTATTTACTAATTCTTCCAACAGTAGCGAGTCCCGGAAACCTTACCCCTCCCTCCCACAACACGGCGTGGCCTCCACCTTTACTACGAATAGCAGGTAAGCTCCTCTCACCAGGAATCACTAAATTTCGAGATCCGACTAATTATATCCAGCATCCCCCCATGACGCACACCTTCTTGGCACATTCTCCCAAGACTCCAACATAATCCGCATCCTTGACGTGCGACAACCAGGCCAAGCGCTCCTAGAACTTAAAGGCCACGGGGGGCCGATAAACAGCATTGAATGGTCCCCCACACGGCGCGGCACCATCGCCTCTGGCGCAGACGACTGCCTTGTTCTGGTTTGGGATCTCATCAACCAAAGCAGCGCCTCCATTCCCCCTCCTCCACCACCAAACCAGCATGGTGGCCCCTCCAACTCACCCACAACGATAGAACGGGGACCAGCCGCAGCGTGGCAGTGCGACTATGAGATTTCGAATATCAGCTGGGCTCCGCATACGGGCGGCGGCATGACCGGGAGCGGGAAGGATTGGGTGGGAGTCTGTGGCGGAAGAGGGCTGTGGGGAGTATCGATATGATCGAAATAGGTTGAAAGTGGAAGATGAAGAGACGGCTTTGGGATTTTTCTGGGGGTAGGAAAAAGGAAGTCCTGGAGCAAGAACATATACGTGATGCATACATACATATGATATGACGAATGAGGCTACTTTTGGTTTTTGCGTTCTTTTTTACCTTTTTTCCTTTTTGTCTTTTGGGTGAACCATGGAGAGAGTACATATACTTCTGCTTCCTCCCGCACGCCTATTTCCGTTTTTTGGAGGTCGCCCTACTTCTTATTTTTCCCCCCCGATGCGGGGGGCAGATTTAAAGCATCTAACTACTACTACCATTTTCTTTCTATAATCAGATTGGGCTGGAGAACGGTGGGACTCGTTGTTTAATCAAAGCCGGGCGATAATGACGAATTACGAATTATCTTCTTTCCCATTTTTATTTTTCATTTTTTTTTACTATCTTCCTACTTCTTTTTATTGCGCTTTTACGCTGCGCGCATTTTGCCTAAGTTTCTATCTCTCTAATTTCATCCTTTCCCTGTGCGTGATTTTCATCATCTTTAACTCACAACGCCATAAAAACCATGTCCTACTTCATAACCTCAAACCCTCCTCACTTCCCTCCCCAAACTTATGCATGCCCCTCTTGTGGGAAAAATATGAAATTTACAAGTTCTTATCAGACTTGGTTATGGCCTGATGATACAAGTTCCTAGAAATGCCTTCCTTCTCTTTTTCATCTTAGATGGTTCCTACACACATCATGGCATACACAAATACATACACAGCAATCAAGCCCATCTGCTCGCAATTAATAAAGGAAACCCCAAAGGGTTTAATAAAGTGTGAGTTGTTGTTCATGACATGACAAGACTCACCAACATATTGTCTATTAGAAGTGGCAGAATAAAAACAAAAATGGGTTTGCTATCAACAAAGATTCTATCCACTTCTTTCCCCTTTTATATCCTACGCATCTCCTACTATATAAGACAGTTTTTTAAATTATTTATCAAATCCCCATTTTCTAATGGTTTAATCTTAAAACAAATATTCGGGGAGAAAAAGAAAAAGCTTCCGATACGTCATGTTTGTATATAGAAAGGGCAAAGCAGATGGGAATTCTGGCAATGTACCAAAAAAAAAGTAAAGAAAAAAGAAACAGTAAGAAAAGAAAAGCAGCAAAGAAAACCCATATGGACGAGAACCTGAGCCTATAAGATGCAAAGTAACATATGTAATATAGAAATTTACGAGTGGAAAACCAGCGAAAGGCATAATAGAAACGTGAAAATTTATAAAGGGGTTGATATAGAGCAAGGAACAGAGCAGATTACGCCTCACAGTGTGATAGAAAAGTGACTAAACAAAGGAAAAAGAAAACGATATGTGCCTGACAAGAAAGAGTATCAGAGAAAAAAAAATGAGAACCTACCATGTTAATGCACCGGGGGAAAAATAATAAAAAGGTCATTATCCTCGAAGCAGAAAAGACATGTGGCAATGCAGAAATGAAATCCCGATCCATGTACATAAGCACCCCAAAAAAAGAGCCATTCTTTGAGTATAAAGCAAATGTTAAAAGACAAGACGCAAACACCTCCCCACCCCTATTTCCATCTAAAGAATCTAAAAAGAAATCTATTTACAGTCCCGCGACAATGACTTTCCTCTCCAGCCACCTGGCAAACTTGACACTGGGCACATCAATTGTACGCCAGAATACGTCCGCTGCCCAGATTGACACGGGCAAACAAATGCACCACCCGATGAGGAAGCCAGAACAATACTGCGCATCTGTCTCCTTGCCCGTCAGCGCCCAGATACTTGGCATCAGGGAGTAACCCAGCGAGTGCAGGATGGGCCCGTGCACAATGTACAGGGCGTATGAGATTCTCCCCAGATACTGCGCCAGGTCGTTTGTAAAGAGTTTTTGCAAGTCCTTGGAGTGGTTGATGCTGGTCACTATGATGATGGCGCCAAGGGATTGAAGGAAGCGGTGGGGTTCCGGGTAAGTTTTGGGCGTCAGGGCTCTAGCGAGGGTGCTGTAGAAGGGGGTTTTCCCTGGGGAGCTGTTGGGGGATGAACCGATGAAGAGGCCGATTACGAAAACGACAAGCCAGAAAATACGGCGCGTGGTCCAGGGAGCGGTAGCGGCGGGGGGATGGTAGTGGGCTTTCTCGATGTCGTCGGGGTTGATGATATTGTTAGGGTTGGAGTTGGAGCTGCTGGCGTGGCCGTTGTAGCGGGCGTTGTTGCTATCTTCGTCATGCCTGTCCATGTTGCGAAGTGGGATGGAAGAAGAGCGGACCGGAGGAGAAGGTTGTTCCCAGAGACCATGCATGATGTCAATTTCTGCCATGAGCATGCCAGCCATGAACAGCACCACGTCCCATCGTCCCCATCTTATGCAGAAGACGAGCAAGTAGGAGACGAATGCTAGACGGATCCAGACACGCAAGCGGGAAACGAAAATGATGGTTAGGAAGAGGACCATAGAGCAGCGGAATTCAACAGGTATGGTCCACAGATGCGGGTTGTAGAAATTGTAGTATAGTTGCCAGTTCCATGGATCCATCAAGTGAATAATTGTGAACCACCAATCTCGAAACTGATCTTTGAAATAGACGTAAAGAGGAGGGTGTTGTTCGTTAATGCCCAGGATGGTATGGCCCTCGTCGCGCACCCAGGTGGAGTAGTCGTAAAATCCCAGACGGACCCCGATGAACACGCAGATGGTCCCTATGATGGACGGGACATAGAGACGAAAACCACGGCGAAAGGTAGAAGAGGCAAGGGTATGGAAGGCCTGCTCCCAAGAGTGACTCCGCAACAACTTCAGCGGCTTGTAGGACAGCACATAGCCAGAGATGACGAAAAATATGGTGACCATAACATGGCCCGATATCAGCATATGGATGATGGGCAGCTGATGGAGACCCCAATTGCCCTCCCCGAAACCCCATCCCACTGCAGTCTTATCCGTGTAGGTGAAGAGGAAATGGAAATTGAAGACCAGCAAGCAGGCCCATCCTCGCAGACCGTCCAGGGCCGCTATCGAATGGAGTTTCTGTGGCGCAAGATGTTCCGAGCCTGGGATGACCCATTCCTGCAGGAAGCTGGGGATGATTGTGGTGTAGAAGCGACTGAGCAAGCGCATGGAGCGCTCTTCCAGCGAATCTGAGTCCGTATCCGAATCGGCGTAGTCGTAGTCCTGGTCGGGGTGATGGGGATGATGGTGGTGGTGGCCGTTGGATAAGGGGGCGGCCGTGAAGGAATTGGGGGAATTCGAGCGGGAAGTTAACTTGTGGTCAAAAGGAACGGGGGACCGGGCAGAGGCGGAGGGGGCATCGTATGCTCTGGGGAGGGCGTCCCGTTCTACCATACTCGGGTGGGGGAGGGCGAAATTAGAGGACGGAGATGATGACGACGATTAGAATCAGGGAAGCAGAAGCGAGGCAGCAGAGCTGGGAGAACACACAGGGCGGGAGACAGCCCAGGTCGACATCGGAAACGAGCGACAGGAAGAGCGGAGAAGAAGAAAAGGAGGGATTGAAAGAGAGGATAGAGTAAAATGGTATGATATGGGGATATGATAATGGAATGGAACATGGAAGTGAGTGAGGTTGAAGCCAAGAAGGAAGAAGGTTTGAGAGAGGGAATGGAATGGGTAGATGAGATAAGCAGGGGTGGCTTATTAACCGCCGCAGCAGTGGAGACTGACGTCTGTCCCTGCCGCTTTCCGGTTAAAGGCCTTAACTAGCCCTTAACTAGCCTTGACTAGCCCTTAACTAAACTTTAACTAAACTTAGCTAAGGCTTAACTCGGCTTGGCTAAGCTTTGGGCATGGCCCCAGGCCGATTCTTAGCTTCACTGGCCCCTGTGGACATGATACGTTTCATCTTCAAATTATTAATTAATTGAAATACTTCTGAAACTATAACTGTCTATAATAATAATTATCTCAACTTGCTGGGACCGCAATATTTTCTAATAATCAGTAGACATATGTAAGTCTGAGTAATTAGCACGGAGACTTTCTCTTTCTCTCCGCCTCGTTATCCACACCGGACCCTCGTTCTAACGACTGGTCGTAGTCGATCCCTCTGCAATTTGCAACAATGTCCATAAAGTGCGGCATGCGCAGCAAAAATACTCCGTACAGGCAGCATCACTGGCGTGATGATGAAGTCGGTCATTAATTGGTCTGTGCTGTTGCAATCGTGTCTATTTTGAGTCTTTGACGGGCATAGACCCAGAGATATGAAAACGGGCAATTCGAGACAGGCAAGCACTTGGCATCAAGCAATCCATCGCAAGCAATCGCCCGGGTCTCCGTCTCCGTCTCCGTCTCCGGCTTTCCCAAACCCTCCACGTTCCTGGATGATCGATGCGTATGTCGGCAGATGTAGCCTGTACGCAGCGTAGGTAACTTGAAGGCGGCAGTCAGGGCTGTCAAAGACATCCAACACCCAGAATCATGCATAGCAGAACCTATTTACGTCCTCGTGGTTTCCTTCACGGTGCCAATGCAGTCCGATTCGTGGAGAAGCATGAAGAGAGTCCATACGCAGTAGCTATACCGTTTCATTTATGCATGCACCTGAACCAAGAGACCGCTGTTGATCAATCAGCATACCGTCGCATGGCAAGGCTCCACTGGACCAAGTGTATATATAAGGTGACTTCTACCTGGTATCCGGAATTGAATAATGAGCATGAATGTTTGAATGTTGAATGGTTCCAGAGATGGATGAGATAGTTATGTCACATGACGGTGATGAGTCATCGATGAAGATATTTCAACTTCCTCAAGACATTCTCATCATTCAAACACAAGAAAATAATTAAAGGGATCGGATGGATATTCTGTATTCTGTAGCTCAAAAATAGCTACAACCTACCTGCGAGTATCTGAGCGCCACTGTCCGCTCTCCTGCTGTAATACGAATGATGCCCAGTGTCCAGTGTGGTGCTACACCATCTGTGACTCGAAAAGGACATGTAGACGGGGGATAGATGTGTGTTGTTGATATATACTGCTGTTATTAGATACAGACAGAATGGTCCAGCAGAGATAGATAAATTACTTACAACTCCTGTATATCTCTCTCGTGTTGAGTCGATTACGTTATTGCGCCGGGGCTGAAGCTGTGCATTGCTGTATACATCCCCAACCTCAGCTTTCCTCCTCAACCTCATCTTTCTTCTTCCTCATCCTCATCCTCACCACCTCCCACTCCCGCTCTGTTCTTCTGCTATTGTCGCCTCGATGGCCTGCGTGTCATAGCCATCCCGTGCTTCTCAATGAGGCTCTGTTAGAGCTGACCTAAATTCCTCTTAAAAGTGTCTGGCTGTGTCCGGCTTGCTGTCCGCTAATAATTGTAATCATGGACCTGCGCACCATTATCAACAACGACGCCGCCGCCGCTGGTGTCCAGAGATCTTCCGCGGCGCAACCCCCGCCGCCTTCTCCTCATCAACCTCTGCCACGCGATCTTGATACCCATCACTCTGCCAAAACGCGCGATGATGTCTCGCCCGCCTCGTACCAGCCGCCGCCGCAACCCCATCCGGCCCAGCATGCCCCCGAATACCGCGCAAAACCGCCGCAACCTCCTCCGCTCCAACCTCCTCAGCGCTCTCCAGGCGGCTCTTCGTCCTACGGATCTGCCCAATCGCCTTACCAGCATACATCCGCGTCTACCTTGAGCGGTGGTGGCCCGCACTCGTCCGGCAGTCAGACCCTGCCTCATAACTTACAGACCTACCAACCCGTTTCGCGAGATCCCTTCCCCCCAAACTCCGCCAACTCCGCCTACAACCAATCAACTGGACCTCTATCTTCTCCGTATACTCCTCAGCCTATGAGCGCTACAACCCCACAGTCATATTTCTCACAACATCGCTCGCATTCCATCCATTCCGTCCAAACTCCCACCTCCGCCCAGAGCTACTCCTATCCTCCTCGCGAAAGCATTGGAGCTCCGCAGCAGCAGCCTATACAACCGCAACCTCAGTCCTTCTCACCTAGCCAACAGCGCTCTCACCCGGGAACCCCCCTTGGCCCTCCTCCCGCGTCCTATTCGCGCCCTTCGCCGCATCAAGCTCGACCTCCGTCGTCCGGCTTCGATTCGCAGCAGCGTTCTCTCTCGGGGTCATGGGGCAGCCAGGATATGCAATCGCGGGATAAAAGGGATGTTGGTTCGCCAATTGCGCCAGCCCCGATTGCGCGTCACGATTCAAGCTCCAGTAACGCGCAGCAAAGGCGGTATTCAATGGGAACAGCAGAGGAGAGGAGTGTGAGTGTTAGCCCCAGAACCAAAGTGGCAAATCCGAGCAGATTGGGTGACAATGACGATCTTCATGATCAGACTCCTCAACCATATCGCAAGGACGTTGACGATGCTGCGTGGAAGAGGAGTAATAGCGCTGCCCACTACTCTGGGCACCCACATGACACGGGTGATACAGTATCGTCACAGTATCCGCCCACTACGCCGAAAGCGTCACAACCACAAAGCGCCAGTCGTCCACCGACAATATCTCCGCCGTCCAAGCGGGTACGGCGCAATGAACAACCCCCCTCCAATATGCCGGCTCAGATCGAACCGCAACCGCTAGCGAAAGAAGAGACCGCTCCAATGAACAAATCCATACTCCCATCTGGTATTCCCAAGAAGAAGCGAAGGCGGTATGATGAACCCCCAATATACGCACGAAGGGCTCCCCGAACGAGCGGTAATACCCCGGAGATACCCGCCGGATATGGTGCATTTCTTCCCCCCAAACCTGCAATGCAGAGACAAGGTTCCCAAGCCGATAGACCCGCTCCGAAAAACCGCTCTCTGCCTCCCCGTCCTCCGCATTTAATCACGGAGGGATCTAATGGCGAAATTCCGACAAATGGGAGCCCTGCTACCCGTCCACCACCGGTAGAGCAAGTAGCTACCTCGCTAGGACCCTGGGAGCCGTCGATTACAGGGTTTATACCCCACGAAGAAGTCACAAAACTTATATGCGACTTTTTGTTCCAGCAGGTCGTGATGAGGAGGGATATTGGAGCGGGTCCTGCTGGAGGATCAGCCATGGGACAGGGAGCCATTCTTGAAGTTGAAGCGAAGTTGGGTGTGCTTGTTGATAGGAATCGTGGAGACCGTGTTAAAATACCAGCTCTCACAGAGTGCATTCTTGCGAAGGACGACCCTAATATACGAGTCGGATTTGAGAGCTCTATGTCTTTGGTGTGTCACCCCTTACTGCAATACAACCCAGACAAACTATTCTATATACCGAAGATACTAACAGCAATACCAGGCCCAACACCGCGCCCTCAACGAATTTCTCAACGACACCGTCAAGTCCTCCCTCTCCCAGCCAGGCACCCGCATTCCCCTGACCTACGCCCACAAAAAAGAACGCGACACCTTTTACGAAATCTCCGCCTCCGCCTTACCCCCCATCATCCAGCACCACCTCAACCCGCGCCACAAGCCCAAGGTCCGCGTAACAACAGACCAACGAACGGGCGCCGTGCTAGCGCGCATCATCAAGTGTCGCATTGCAGATCTGGACGTGTACAGTCCCAGGACATGTCTCGATTGGCGAATCAGCGTGAATCTAGAAATGAATTACGAGGGCGATATTGGGGAGCTGAGTCTACCGGCCGACTCGGGACCTATCGGTGGCACTCCTTTAAAAGGGGGTGGTGCAAGAATCAAGGACCGCATGAGCTACAGGCATTTGGCGTACCAGATTGATTTGACGCAGGTTGCTAGCTCGGAGGTACGTCTTTTTTCTCTATTTTTTTTATAAGTTTCTGATATAAAAACATCTCTGGAAGCTCTTATGGAATCTAACACCAAATCTTTAAATACACAGGAAGCTTCCAACACCCCCCAATCGGACTTTGAGCACGAGCTTGAGATTGAGATTTCCTCCGCCGAAGTCCGGCGCCAGGGGGACCTAGCGTATGCTGGCGATCCGAAGAATCAGTACGAGGAGCTCATCAAGGGGTTTGTGGATAATATTCGCGTGCTGGCGAGGGCGGTTCCGGGGCGTTGAGATCTTTCTTTCTTTTCTTTTCTTTTCTTTTTTTTTAACATTCCATCTCGTCTTTCTTGGGAAATAAAAGGGGCTGCTCTTTCTGTCGTTTTATTTCCTTGGCCTTTCTTTTTTTTTTCTTTTAGTTTCTTATCTTTTTACTACCTGGTCTTATTGAGCTTACGGGATTTTCATGTCTTTTTATGGGATCTTTTCACCCTTTTCCCCTTCTCAGCTTTTACGATGTCTTCCGGATTTTGTTTTATTTAAAGAATGATAAGGGCGGGAAGGGACCCTGGCGCGGCGGGGCCCTGGAGAGGAGGGAGGGAATGGGAGAGAAACCCCTCTCCCGCTTGCCTCGATTAATTCACACTGCAACATGTCAATTGCAGCGCTTTTGCCATAGCATGCTTTTTGACATCTCCTGTTACTTTATCACGTCTGATATGCATATACATATACAATTAGTGACCGCTTTTCTGTGGCTGCAATTTTTCCTACCTGTTCTTGCTAATTTGTTCGCTAAACTATCATATAATTTTCATAGATGACAAGAGCATTTCTTTGAATTGGGGCTGAGCTTTCAACACCTCAATACAAATGAGTTTGAGAGTTTTCAGTTTCAAAATGATTTATATTATTTTGAAGAACATTTTGAGTTTTGTTCACATTCATTTAGTTGAAATTAAAAAACTTTGTCATCACAAACTTTTGAGCATCTAGTTTGAGAAAGGAAATAACTCATGATGAAGAAGCAGACAGAAAAAGCACATAAAGTCAAGTTGTAATAATATTGAAATAGTTGAACAGAATGTGATGTCTTACTCTTTCCAAATCATATTTCAGCTACAGCGACTTCTGTGACTCTATATAATGTGATGTATAGTTGAATTGAGGTTCCAAAAAAATATTGAGATAGATAAGGTACGAAGATGTGAGATGAATTCAAAAATTTAAGAAAAGCATGTGGGAAGGACGGGGAATAAATATATAAAAGCGGAAAGGATAAAAGAAAAAGGGTAAATGATGACAGTATCTGAAAAAAAAAGACCATATCCAAAAAAAGAGTTGTATCTTGGTAAGAAAGACAACGAGAAAAGCCGGTGTAAGGGAACCACCGCCGAGATACCTTCTCCTCACCCTCAATCCTCAATCCTCATGCTTACACGACCCCACCAACAGCCGTAGCCGCAGACTGCGTTATCCCACCACCACCACCACCACCATTCCCATTCCCATCATCCCCCGAAACCCCCCCAGCAGCATTAACCGACCGACCCCCCCTCTCCCTCATCCTCCTCCCCTCCATCAACCCTCGCAACCCCCTCTTCTGCAACCCAACAACACTGCTAACCTCACCCGACCAAATCTCCCTCTCCCCCCTACTCCGTCCCCGCTCATGTCCACCACCACCACCACCACCACCAACAATCGCATCCTCATCATCCGTCCCCATCGACTCCGACATACTAAAGCTAGTATTCGTAGACGCAGACGTGGCCGTGCTAGCCGCACTGCTAACAGACTCTGCACGGTTACGACTGCCGCTGCCGCCTCCCGCCGCCCCCGCATTGCCATTGCCAGAGTTGACGTTTGACGTGTTGATGCGGAGGTTGGCGGGCCGCTGGGCGCTCGAGGTGCGCCGGTGCGACGTACCTGGTGCTCCGCCGGCGCTGCTACTAGCGACGCCCGAAGTGTCTCCAGACTCGGTGTCTGAGGAGTTGGAGTTGAGGTTGAGAGTGCTCATGGGCTCTGTTGGTGCAGCTGGGGAGTTGACGCCGTTGAGCACCTCGAGCGTTCCACCTGGACCGCTGGTGAAACCCGTGCCGCGACCGCCGCCGGCGGCCATGGCGGCGGCGTTGAAGACTGCGGCCGCGTTGCGGCCGTCTAGCACTTGGTGGAGGCGTTCGACCGTGGCTTCGAGGAGGCCGTCGACTTGGTAGGGGCGGGCGAGCTGGAGGAGGGAACAGAGGATTTGAGGGGTGCAGAGGGGCGAGCCGGGAAGGGGCAGGGAGGAGGTGTAGAGGTATTGGACGAGGAGTTGGACGGTTAGGTGGGTGTGGGGCAGGTAGAGGGTTCGCGGGCGGGAGGTTGGGGTGAGAGTGTGTGCGGAGGGGATTTCGAGATTTGGTAAGAGTGATGGGGCTGATTTTTGGCTGGATGAATGGCTTACTAGGGTGGTGCCGGTGCCTATTGAAGGGGTTATTGTTATGCTGGAATTGCGACTAGGGTGGGATGGGTTTGGCAGGCGGAGAGTAGCAGCGTCAGACGCGGTTTCTGCGGCTTGTGTGGATTCGCGCAGGAGTTGAATAAAGTACGGTCCCCAGCGGCGGGCCAAGATGTGCGAGTTGACAGGGATACGTTCGCCGCCAATGGTGAGCAGCTCCATATCAGACAATTCCCGCAGTGACTGGGCCATCCGACCAAGCTCCTCCGCTGCAGAAGATAGCGGTCGACCTCCAGCACCTTGCTGCGAAAACTTTGCTTGCAAAGACGCGGGTATCATAGGACTGCTTACTGACGCGTACGACGATGTGGGAGCATTCCGCCTGGGGTTCTCGTACAAGCCAAATGCTTCGAGCTCAACAAAACAGATGTGCGAGAAGTTTATACGGCGATGGTTGTAATCCTCGACTAGACTGCGTTTTCGATGGCCCATAACAACAAATGTGCTTCGCCTACTCCACAAGACACCGCGATTCCAGCTGCCATGTCCGAAAATAGCCCCTCCAGCATCGATACGACCCCAAGTAAGTGTCTTCAAATCCAAGGCCCACATGGCATACTCTTGCTTAGAAGAAGTTAAATATGTTCCGGAAACCACAAAATGACCATTGATAATGCCTCCATTGGGGAACCTTAGGCCTGGAGGCGAAACAGGACCGTGCATGGGCTTCTCCACAAGCTTCCCGTCAGGTAAACGGAGTTGCAGGTTCAGCTTCACATCCAAGAAATTGTAATTCGAGTAGATCAGCAATAACGGATCCGGTTTCTGAGCATCTGGTTTCGTCGGATCCCTAAAGCCCTCCACGTCGACCCCACTTCCAATATTGGCAGCGCTCACTCCGGTCAAAGGCGTAGCAACACTCCGGTAAGCTCCGCAGCTTCGATCCAGGGAAGTTGTAGAAGTCCATTTCAAGCTTCGCAGGTTAAAAACATTTATTTCTTCAAAGTAATGATTCGAAGTATCTTGGCCACCGACAACAATCATCTCTGCACCGCCATGACCATCTATCTCGACGCCTATCGAGCCTTGATGTGGATTAGACGAAGAAGGGTTATTGTGGAGAGCAGACAACGGCGCATTCGCAGAGGCGAAAGCGGCGCCTGATGGTAAGATCGTTGCACAATGGGCATATCTGCCGTGTGGGCTCCTGGCGGTTGGGATGAAAGTCCAGGTCCTGCTAGGGACATCAAATATATGAACATCCGATAAGAGTACAACTCCCTGCTGCGCTTCCTGTCCTGGCTGCTGGGCAGTTGGGTTTGCAGAAGTTTGGTTTGGAACAGCAGCTTTTGCGGACATACCGCCATAGCATACTAATTTTGAATCGCCCAAGGCACATACACTGTGAAAATAGCGTGGCGGGGGGACATCGCCAGTTGTTTCTAGTTTAGTCCAATGGCGGCGTATCAAATCCAATTCGTACATGTCATTCGTTAGTAATTCGGGCCTGTTTCTCGACTGCAATCGCCCACCAAATACATATAGCTTATCCCCAAGTATTGTGCTAGATGGCCCAACAAGGGGGCGGGGCTCTCGCCCGGTAGTGCGGTGGACATTGCATACCAATCCCGATAAGTTCGTTGGTCCAGACGACAGATTCTGACCGTTTGGCACAGGTGAGGGGGCAGGGTGGCTTGCTGTGGCAGGGTTCAGAGTAGCGTTTGGTTCAGGGAAAGTCTCATGTTGGCCCCCAGCCCCGGTATTTAACGCCATTTTCTTACTTGCACTCACAGCTGACTCAGTTGAAGGTTCGATCTTGTTAGAGAATCTGACTGGCGGCGATTCCGAACTTGACTTGCGCCGCCGTGTATCAACTGACAACGGACTTGCTGGCGAAAAATCAAAGTTCTTGGTAAAAAGACCGTCTTTCAGGGCAGGTAATGGAGTATTATTATCCTGGTCAGCCCTCTCCCTTGGTTCCTGGTATTCCAAAAATCTCCTTTCCAACTGTATATTCTGTCCTAGCGCAGGCTCAAACACGGCAGAAGGGATCGGTAGGCTCGGTCGTCGAAAACGATCCGGATCCGGCAATCTCGGAGTAGTCGGGGTTGAATGGATGAAGTCCCCGGGTATCTTGTTTCGGGAGTTTGTCTCACTTAGCGACTTCGCAGCGGCCTTGGAAGTGAACCTCCTCGACGGCCAAGTTGTAGAGATTGTGGTACTGCGCGCCTTGGTCTGGTGGGGACGGAAGTATTTGATCACAGAGGCAAAGCGGTTCGAGGAGTCCGGGGTAGGAGGCGGTGTAGATGAGGGCTCTGCGGGCGCAGGTACAGGGCTGCTGCTCTCTCCAGCAGACCTGCTGGTTTCGCGACCTGAACCTGTTCCCGCCATGATTAGCTCAATTGTCATTAAACAAACACTCTCAGGGGGAATAAAAATTGGGGGCCGGCGACTCGGAGGAGCAGAGCAGAAGTACGCCCCAAGTACGAGGGGCAAGGCACAACGTCTTATTATATATAGATCAAACAAAAACAAAAAAAGCAGGTTGTCAGACTTACAAGATACAAAAGTACTGTCAAGTCTCGATCTCTCTTGTCCAACCTGTTCGCTTGCACTACCACGACAGATTGGCCCAGTGGGACATCAGGTATAGTAGTAGTATGGGCGTTTTGTCTCGGTATCCAAACGAATGCTCTCGATATGCCTACGATTGCGCTGAGTGGGACTCGCACAGGATTTCGATATCGCGTGGCAAACGGGTGAGCAACAGCGTATCGGATGCTAGCGGGGGGGGGAGAAAAAGGTATTTGGAATCGGCTACAAAAAGATGGACAGGGTCGCACACCGTGTCGTATAAGAGGGAGCCAAGGTTTCTGATAGTGTATGTTCTATCCGTGGCGTTTGCGGGAGGTCAGTGCTGGGTGAACCGTAGCACGAAGGAGAGACTTAAGGCATTATTATGGCGGAGACAGCAAACGAGTGCGAAATTGGTTCTCCGAGTCCTGGCACACAGCAAATCCGTGTCAATGGCCGCTGCGTATAGAAGGGATATAAGAATAAGAATAGTAAGCAGCGTCAACAAGCATCGTCGAGGTCGAGGATGGTCGTCGCTTGAGTTGAGGCTCAGGCTGGATGCGGGCCGCGGTGCTGAGGTAAGCAGTCCCTGGCCGGTGATTGGTGGGAAGGGCTGGGCCTCCCGCCCGGAGCCAGAGTTTAGCCGAGGCCGCTCCCCCGTGACTGCTTAGCTAAGCGATGCCCCCCTCACTTTAGGAAATAGCAGGAGAGGATTCATCAAGAAGTGGAATATTAGATTATAGAATACATGTACTTCGTACTAATAGACTGCAGCAATAATAGCCCTTTGCATGCTGTTGTTCCGGTTCGTGTCTCTTTTCTTCAAGGGCAACAGTGGCTTGCGCATTTTAGGTTGATCAAGACCTCCTTGCAGCAAGCATCAAGGCACACTGCATGAAATCTCGAGTCCCCTGCACAGTCGATAGGTAGCAGTCTACCAGGGTCTGACAGAACAAACCTTATCCATATCGGCAGTGGTATCAAGATTTGACGAATGAATGCCTAATGATTGTCGCAGATCTCTTATTCTTCAGCAATGATCTTGTGGAGGCTGACGATTCCGTACCTGGTGGGATAATATACAAACAACCAGACTCGGATACTGCATAGCTGAGGGTACGAGAAAAGTACAGCATCAGATGCGATTCGCAATTGTCAGACAAGACTGGGCAAGTATTGGTATGTTTCGTGAAATTATTTTTTGTGATATTTGTGCATTTTTATATTCCAGAATGTAGCTCGCTTTAAAATAAACAGGAGAAAACGGCAACTCTCATACATCATCAAAGAGGTATCAAATCAAAACTTCCAAACCATCCTTGAGACCCGGCTAATCAAAGCTCTAGTTCTTGAGAGTGGTGTATCGGAGGTAACTGCGGACAATACAATGTCAGTCTACGCAGAAACTCACCAAAATGAACTCAAAAAAAAAAAAAAGACACTTACGGCTTAACAACTCTGACATCGCCAAATTTCTTGATGGCATCCTCAGTCTTGACGACAGGGGGGATGATGACATCGTCACCCCGGTTCCAGTTGATGGGGGTGTTGACACCGTTCTTGTCGGTGGTCTGGAGGGCGTCGATGCAGCGGAGGACCTCAGCGGCGTTACGGCCGGTGGAGGCGGGGTAGGAGAATGTCAAGCGGATCTTCTTCTTGGGGTCGATGATGAAGACGGAGCGGATGGTCATGGCCATGCCTATAATCATTCAGTCAGTAACGCACATCTTAACGGTGACTCCCAGCTAAACTACGCAGGGTGTCCGTTGCAGCGAGTCTTTTTCTTACCCTTCTCGTCGACGTTGGTGGTGTCCTGGTAGTCGATCATGTCGTAGGCATAGGAGATCTTGCGGTCGGCATCGGCAATGATGGGGAACTGGAGGTTGGAACCGGTGACCTCGTCGATATCCTTGATCCAGTCATGGTGGGACTTGAGGCTGTTGGCGCTCTAAATAGGAATCGAGTTAGCAATCAATGCTTTCCCTTTCTGTCTTCAATCTTCAGACATCTGTTGCTAATGCCATCACTTACCAGTCCGATGAGCTTGACGCCACGGGCAGTGAACTCAGGCTCGAGCTTAGCGAAAGCACCGAGCTCAGTGGTGCAGGTAGGGGTGAAATCATCCTATGATTCTCATATGTCAGCCCTCTTTCTGCTCCCTTTTCTGACGGCATCAGATCTCTCCCAGAGGCTGTTTGCTCTCAAAGACAAGACGACAGGCGGAGGCATACGGGGTGAGAGAAGAGGATGCAGTAGTTGTCGCCGATAAATTCGTGGAAGTCGATCTCGCCCTTGGTGGTGGTGGCCTTGAAGTTGGGGGCGGTAGAGCCGAGACGGAGGCTGATGGAATTGGATTGTCAGTCAAGAGGACAACGAAGCAGCAGAGAATTACCAGCAATATGGGGGATGGAAGGGAACTCACGGAGCAGCGCGTTGTTCTTCAGCCATGGTGAATATATTGATGTGAGAGGGATGTGATATGTGATATAGATGGGATTATATGGCAGGGTTTGGATAGATAGATAGATGAATGGATAGATGAATTGAGATGGGGGATGACAGGAATTGAAGGAAATAAATCGGATGAAAAATCAATAATAATATAAGCCAACCCAACCCCTCCATGCCGTTGCCAGTCCATATAATAGACTTTTGGCTTGTCCCTCCCCTCCCCTCCTGCTGCTTCTGCTTGAAATCACGCAATCCGCCACCGCCTTGGCCGGCAGAATGCCCTGATTGGCTGCGGCAGAGTGGGCTGTTTAGCGCCCTCGCGGCTCTGCGGCCATGACCTCATACCCAACCAATAAGAAACACACAAACCTGCCCGAAGTGGGTCTGTAAACTAGGCCAGATAGGGTATGGCGTGGCCCTGCTGCTTATTCAGGCCATCAATGGGATGGCACAATCCGGTTCTGATATCGCGACAGAACCACCTCAACCAGGAAGAGATGGCTGGAAAACGACTGCGATCGGGGTTCGGGGAGGGGCAGTCGGCGACCTGAGAGAAAAATGGGGGCTGCGGTGGCTAATTGGATCATCATAATCATCATACCTGAAGGTGGTCATTATTGTTGTCAATTACCGGGAATTGTCATTGGAGGATGAGGATATATAATCGAGAGTAGCCCCCATTCATGGGAGACAATCATACTTGATATATGTCTATTCTATCTATATATCCAGTCCATATGCCGTCATTTATATAGCGCAATCATTGCTAGAAAGGGACTGACATCACATTGCAATAACGAGAGACAGTACGAGACAAAAGGCCTAAGCTCGTTCGTCTTCGGTCATGATCTCCTAGAAATATATTAGCATTATTGACCAAGAAGTTTGGATGGAAGCAATATTTGATATATACTCACACTTGCAATCTTACTACGCGCTCTGATCTTCGGACCAAAGAACACAAGCACCCACGGCACTATCGTAAGTAGGGACGCCTGCACATCACGATTGAAGCGGTTAGCATTTTCTAAGTATCCAGTTGGAAATCTTGAAGCAATTATGTTTGCAAAAAGGGAACGAAAGGGATACGAGGATAAGATAACATACTATCCCGCCTAGCAAGCTTGACGCCCCCGGATATCCAAGATTCACAAACATGGCCCTCACCACGAGCGGAAATACACCCCCAAGAAGATTTCGACCTAGGTTGGTTGTCCAGATTAGCACATAGGAACTTCAGCAATAATAATAGGGCCGTCTCTCAAGGGGAGAAATCACTTACAGCACGACTGCGCTGCCAACGCCGAGCTAGCATACCGATGATACACATCAGCCAGATAATTAAACACCGCCAGGTAGATCGAGAATATCCCGATAGTCGCGCACGCGACGGCAAGGCAGGGCACGATCCAATGTATGGACGAGAACGATGTCCAGCCAAACCAGAACATACCGGCCGGCATCATAATCGACTCGATGCAGACAAAGTATAGCCGCCCCTCGGGAGTGCTGGAGATTTTGCCCAGGCGACGGACGAATTTATCTTGCCAGATGCTGAGGAATGTGGCAATTATGGAGCCAATGCAAATTGCTGAAGCGAATTTGAGGTTAGTTGGAGCTCAGGATCAAGGCAAGGATAGGGCAAAGGCTAGGGGTGAGAGAAATCGTAGTTGAGTTTGTGGAGACGTGGTAGAGGACTCAAGGGGAAAGTGCCAGACAGCAGGACGTCAACATACATGCAAATACAGCACCAGATTGCTGCAAGTCAAATCCATGGTTGGTTTGGAAAACAAGCGGTAGAGAGCCGAATTGGAGATATAACACTGCCCAGCTGAATGAGACCCAGAGCGAGAAGAAGAATACCACTGGCTCTGTGAAAAGAAGGACTACAGCAGTGTATCGGATTAGCCGGAACGGTCCTCTTTTTGATTGACACTGGAATCACAAGATATATGGAGATCCGGAACTTACGAAATGGCCGATAAAACGATATCGTAACCGCTTTGACAATACTCTCCCTTTCCTCGTCCGCCTTGACCTTCCACCTAATACGCTGACTTTGCTTCATCCCTTCCATGTCAGGCACAGGCATATCAACGCCAACGTATCCCGCCTCTTCGAGTCTTTCATACCACTTATTTAGCGCCCTCGCCTTTCGGCTCAAAAGTACGCTACCACGGGTCTCATTGAAGAAAAACATGACGGCAACCGTAACCACGCCGGACACAATCGCTTGCATGTAATATACCCAACGCCAAGAGACGTGGTGGACGATGAAGCTAGAAACCATGGGCCCCAAACCGGTGCCGAAGAGGACAGCTCCCGAGAATAGCGCCATTGAGGTGTTTCGTTCTTCGGACACGTAGATGTCGCTGAGAACTCCGCCGACGATGGATGAGTAGGTTGCTGGTTGGGATTGTTAGTCAAGGAAATAATCATGAACACAGTTCATTTGAAAAAAACACAATCTAGTAGAACTCACATCCTCCAACACCAAGAAAAAAACGGGCAAGTAGCATGCCAGCAAATGATTCAGTGACAGCGCAACCTATTTGGCATACTAAACTCGGTATATATCAGCAAACAACCCGAGTTTTAGAAAAGAGACCTGCTACTCCGATGTTCACACTCAGCCATGGATACCTACCGCAAAACACTATGCCACTAGCGACAAACATCGGTCTCCGTCCATTAATTTCTGAAAAGGGAGCCAAAACCATTGGCGCAATCCCGAACCCGATAGTAAACACGGTAATCCCAAGATTGTACACGACACTACTTATTCCCCATGCCTTCGTGAGTATCTTATCAGGAGGACTATAAGATCCCGCCGCCATTGCGCTCAAAGACGTAACGACGCATGATATCGCCGTTATAACCCATTTCCTTGATTTCCGCCATGTAAAAGGGGAGATATACGGTCGTAGATCGGGTGCCTCGGGTACTGGTCGCTGGTCTGGTTGGGAGACCGAGATGCCGGTAGGAGATGGCAGCGGAGTGTCGAAATTGAGGTAGTGGTAATGAATTTCCCCGCCCTGATCCTCTACTGTAGAAGGCTGGCCAGAATTAAAGGCATCATTGTCATCTTTTTCATGAGTTGATGCTGCTGCTGTTTCCTGCGGTTTCTGAGAATGTGCGTTATCTCCGAGTTCCGTAAACTCTTTGTTCACGCCGGTCTCCGAAGCCGCTGCCGCAACTTGCCCGTAGGTTTGCGCGGAACCTGAAACTGCGATTCTATTCGGCATTTCACAGCAGTCTTCTGGGCTGCTTCTCCGACAAAACTGATGGCATGGGAGGTAAAGAGAAGAAAGATAGAGAGGATGGAAAGAGAGAAGACGAATGATTGCCGAGGAAGAGGGCAAGTGATATTTCATTTCTTTTGCGCTAAAACGACCTCTCTATCTTTCAAAATAATGGGTCGATCGCGCGCGCTAGTCGAGAAACAAGCATCTCGAAATTCGGGGTAATCATCGGCCTCCACAGCAGTTTGTTTGCGGTGGCGGCTGTGGATCACCGGCAAATCCGCCGGAGCCCGTTATCATCATCTGAGCTGGAGTATTTAGAACTTACTCGAGAAGACGATAAAAAGCATATCATCTCGTGCTACTCTTGGGGATAGCCAGAGTAAACCGTAGTCGAACATGGCAAATCTCGAACAAAAAGTAGCAGATAATTCATGTCATCCGGCCAAAGAAAGCTTGGCTGGAACTATGAAGCTTGCCGTTCAGCCATCGCCCATGGATAACCGGCCTAGCACCCGAGTCAACTTAATTCCTCTCCTCCAAACTCTTTTACTCAGCCTATCCAAAGGTCCGGCAAGGAGGAGATCAGGGATCATTCGGCAAAGGGTGAGGAGCCCTACCTACTCACTATACTCCGTCCAGTGTAACCTGCAGATTAATCCCGGCACTGTTATTAGTTCCGTGTTGCTGAAGCAGCAGTTTTGTTCAACCAAGTACAGCGACAGTTCATCAGGCGGAATTGAAACCGAAAAAACTGGTTTCCGATGTCTTCAAGGCAATGCATTGAGTAGGCATTAGCGACGAGACTCCAGGATCCGTACCTTTGTCTGATAGAAGTTGCTTTTGGCGGCAGCAGCTGCGCATCACGTGCCAGCTTTTTATCGCGGAGCCCAGCTTCGCCGCGTAACATTGTGAATTCAACTCGCAACCTCACCAGCATACATTACTATATACCTTTCTATATGAGACGCAGGTACCCATTATATCGTTACGGAATACCCCTGTTCACCAATTGGTACCAATCCAATTTTAGAATTTACAAGCGCATTCAAGATTCGCCGACCAGGGCACGAAACACGCTTGCATTCAGACCACATCTTCCCTGAGAGCAGCTTCTTCAATGCCTCCACCAAAGCGCAAATCAGCTACCGGTGTTACTGATAATGGCGTCAAGAAGCCACGCTTGAGCGCAGGAAATCCTCCACATGAGACTGCTGCCTCGACGCGGCCTAAACGCGCAACTCGCGCCTCGCATGTTGGTGGGGAATCTGTAATGTTAGAGCTGGCGAAAAGCACGAGGGGGCGTGCTGTTAATACCAATAAGTCCGAAGATGTGAACGGGGAAGAAGGTTAGATTTTTTCCTTCTCTTCTGTTACTTTATTTGGTCGTGATTCTGCCTTCTTCTTACTTTACGGTGCTCATTGATCGCATACGGAGGCTCTAGAATAAGCTTTCTTTGTGTCAATATACCTTATCCTCGTGGTACATAATCGAAGATTCTGCATTTACACCATCTTCCACACGGCTGCTTCAATCAATTTCTTTATTCAATTTTTTCGAATATGTATTATAACGCAGTAACTCACCCATCTACTCCAGCTACAAAACCGGCCTCCAAAAATGAACGCTCAGCTCCGAAGAAGAGAAGCAAGCAGCCCGCATCAACTCCTATTCTGTCTACCAACGGCACCAAGCCACAATTAAAAGACAAAGAGGCATCAGATAGCACCAGGGATGGAGAAGATGGCAAATCCTACTGGCTTATGAAAGCGGAGCCCGAATCAAGATTTGAAAAGGGTGTCGATGTCAAATTCTCCATCGATGATTTACGAGACGCGAAAGAACCAGAGCCTTGGGACGGTGTCCGGAACGCAGCTGGTATGTCTTTTCTGCAATGATATATTGCCATGTTGAGCCCAATAATTTTATTAGCTTGCTTGATGCTAAGGAAATCCTTTTTTTTTGCATAGCACGAAATAACATGCGTGCCATGAAGAAGGGAGACTTGGCCTTCTTCTACCATTCCAACTGCAAAGTCCCAGGAATTGCGGGGATTATGGAGATTGTCCGGGAACATTCTGTCGATGGTACGTATATCCCTCCGTTATGATTGTCAGCACGAAAATACAGAATAAGAAAGAAATATACATAACTGGATAACGCCCTAATAAACGTCTCATCTAATACTTGGTACTGCTGCATAAAGAATCCGCATTCGATCCCAAACACCCATATTACGATGAGAAATCCAAGCGTGATAATCCCAAGTGGGAGGTTGTGCATGTGGAATTCCGGCGCAAATTCAACGAATTGGTAAAGTTGACTGATCTCAAATCATTTGCGAAGCCGGGCGGCCCGCTGGAAAATATGCAAATGATGAAGCAGTCGAGGCTGAGCGTGTCCGCTGTGAGCGGAAAGGAGTGGGAGTTCATAATGGGGTTGGCCGGGGGAAATAAAGGAGAAGGACCAAAGCAGTAAGTTAATCGGAGGAATTGCCCTCTTCAGGAGATATTTGACTATTTGGCTTTGCCTTTCTTTATTTTCTAGATGTCATTATAGACAACTGTACATTAATACTATGTTCCTAGCGTTTGTATCCCATTCCTCGGCCTCTTCATCCACGGACATTCGAGGTTTGTCGGTTGAAGACCTCCCTGGCGAATTATCATCTAATTACCCTACAGTTCTTTATTAGTGGCATGTGAGGAGTCCGACCTATCCACGAGATCCTTTCCTCCCATCCTTCTGGCCTGGAGTCGTACAGTGTATACAAGAGTTAGCTCCTTATTCCTGGGAGCGGAGTTGTTTATGGCGTGGCTCAAAGTCCTCGTGATTATATGCGACCCTTCAAGTCGCGGGACGCAAAGCCCAGGATCTGACTGGCAACAACATGAGTCTCTGCGGGAAGCCCATCTGCTCTTCCGACCTCAGCACCTTTAACCCTGCCTCCTCAAATAGCTCTAGGAATTTGCCCTCTGTTCTGGTCACGGTGCTGTCCACTTCATCATAGTGATCCTTTGTCCAATCCGAATTCGTATTTTCCTTGACGACAAGCAATCCAGTTTCCGAAAGCGCATTCTTGCACCGGATGAGATATTCCACCAGCTGGGCGTCCGTGAGATGGTTCGTGCACCATTGGTTCCAGATAAGATCATAAGTATGTGTTGGTGTCCAGTTCTCCAGGCCAACGACATAGATGTCGCCAATTTTCCCTTCCTTATGGAGTTTCCCGCGCCTAATGGCGTCGACGAATTTCTCCACGGGCTCGACAATGTCCACAGTCTCGCACACCCTGGAAAGGAATCCCTCAGTGATCCGGCCAATGCCGGCACCGCAATCGACAGCCCTTTGAATCCTTGCCGAACCGGTTGACGGGTTTAGCCGACGAACTTTGGAGAGAAAGGCAGAGGAGCCGCGCAGGTCAATGGTGGAAATTTGGGCGTAACCGCCTAGCATGCCATCAGCGGTGGGATTGACTGAATTCCAGTATTTGAGGGAGGCGTTCTGGTTGATCCGGGAGTCTGGTTTAGGGTCCGTATTCGGGTCCGCCATGGCTGAGAAAGGTCCGGTTAATAGATCAATTCAAGGTAAGCTGCGGCCGGGTTATTGAGTAGAGATAAAGGAACCGGTGTGGTATGGACAGGAGAGCTAGCTAACATGCGGACATCAGGGGACCGGCGTATGATATCATGATAGATAGCACATTGGGAGATATCACAGTATCCACGGATAACAATGGCATTGTTGTTGCTGACGTTATACGGAAGGAAAAGTCGAGAAGGAAGACGCCAAGACCGCAGGACTGCATAACCCGATTGGGACTAGCGCCACCGGTACCAGCACGTGCTTATCGGCGGCTTATCAAGCGAGCTAGTCCGCATTGGGACAGTCTCCCCCAGCGCCGATTGGCTGCAGCTCCGTGCCGAACTCCATGCCGACCCGCAGCAGGGATCATCGAACATCAGGGATAACAAACACCCCTCATCACCACTGACCAGAGCTGCAGCTTTATCACGGATTGCTCACACACCTTCGTCATCAACCCTCCCTGCTTACCTTCTTCCCCTCACCCCTCACCTCTATCTCCGTATATAAATATATATACATACAGTTGCATCTCTATGCTCCTCCGCGCTCTGCCCTTCCGCAGACTTCTTCCGTCAAAACTATATCGTTGCTCGTGCTCAAATACAGCAGCTCCTTCTGCCAAATATTTCTCCAACACTGCCTTCAAAATGTCCAGACTATCTGTAGAGCTCACGGCGCCTAATGGGCGCAAATACACCCAGCCTCAGGGTTTGTTTATCAACAACGAATTCGTGGCATCCAAGTCCGGAGAGAAGATCACGTCCATCAATCCCACGTCTGTTTATTCCCCCACTTTTGGGCTTGAGAGCTTGAGGTGGAATCAATTGCTGATATCGCAGAATAGTGATGAATCCGAGATTACTTCCGTATACGCAGCGGGTGCTGACGATGTGGATATTGCCGTTAAAGCTGCTCGCAAGGCGCTGAAGGATCCCTCGTGGAAAGACCTCTCCCCAACAGATAGAGGCAAGCTGATGGTCAAGCTGTCAGAACTTGTTGACCAGCATAGGGAGACTTTGGCTACAATTGAAGCCTGGGATAATGGTACGCTTACCCTTAAAAACTAGCCTTGGCTGTATCGTGTGCTTACTGTTACACCCGATTATAGGTAAACCATATGCCGTCGCGCGTGATGAGGATTGTGTAGAGGTCTCCGAGACCTTGAGATATTATGGTGGATTTGCCGATAAAGTATATGGTAGCACCATCAGTACTTCTCCTGCCAAGTTCGCCTACACCCTGCGCCAGCCCATTGGCGTCGTTGGTCAGATCATTCCCTGGAATTACCCCCTGGGAATGGCCGCGTGGAAACTAGGACCTGCACTAGCTTGCGGCAATACAGTCGTTCTCAAGGCCGCAGAACAAACCCCCCTTAGCATTCTGTATCTTGCGACCTTGATTAAAGAAGCTGGCTTCCCTCCTGGCGTGGTGAACATCCTCAATGGTCTTGGAAAGGATGCCGGAGCTGCAATTGCAACCCATCCCGATATCGATAAGATTGCCTTCACCGGATCTACTGCCACTGGCCGTACTATTATGAAAATGGCCGCTGCAAACCTCAAGAACATTACTCTCGAGACTGGCGGCAAATCCCCCCTCCTTGTCTTCGAGGACGCTGATCTGGAACAAGCAGCCAAATGGGCACATATCGGTATCATGTCAAACATGGGCCAGATCTGCACGGCTACATCCCGTATTCTCGTCCAGGACAGCATCTATGACAAATTCATCGAACTGTTCAAGGAAGTCGTCAAAACCACAAGCAAAGTCGGCGATCCATTCTCCGATGACACCTTCCAAGGCCCACAGGTCACCAAAGCCCAATATGAGCGCGTGCTCTCGTACATTGAAAGCGGTAAAAAGGAAGGCGCCACTTTGGCCGCCGGCGGTGTTCCGTACAAGAACGTTGGGGCCGGCAAGGGCTTCTTCATCGAGCCGACCATCTTCACAAACGTCACGGATAACATGACTGTTTACCGTGAGGAAGTGTTTGGCCCCTTTGTCGTCGTTGCCAGCTTCAAGACCCAGGAAGAGGCCATTACCAAGGCGAATGATACAACCTACGGCCTTGGTGCCGCTGTCTTCACTAAGGATATTGAGCGCGCTCATCATGTTGCAAGCGAGATTGAGGCGGGTATGGTCTGGATCAACAGCAGCAATGATAGTGATTTCCGTGTGCCGTTTGGTGGCGTTAAGCAGAGTGGTATTGGGCGTGAGCTTGGTGAGGCCGGATTGGAGGCATATTCGCAGACGAAGGCTGTGCATGTGAACTTGGGAACGAGACTGTGAGGTGAGGGGGGTTGCTTTTGAGAAGAGGACGGTGGAATGTGATGGAGAAGCTAGCACGTTTGAGTTGAAGGTCTAGGGATTTGTAAGAGGAAGTCTAGGGACCATAATTTCCGGGTTGATGATATGTTGTGGAAAGGGAATCGGAGAGACGCCAAGTTCGTGACGAATGAATGTATAACTTGGACGATTGATCTAATCTATGATGGTTATGAGTTTATATAATGCCAGCATGGAATGTTTATTGCATATCTCACATTTCTTCCTGAAGGACAACCCCTTGTTTTCCATCTTGACAATTTTCAGCCTGCCTGGGCAGATGATCTGGCGCAGTATGCTCTCATAGTCTCTCCCTGCGAGAGGAGATAAATTCTCCCATGAGCTAGCTGTGTTTTAGTCTCTCCTGTTACAAAACATCTCACGGGACATCAGTGAGATGTCATATTATTCCCACCAGCACGCATCCACCGCCCTTTCGCGAGTCTAAATACGCAACGGGGCTTACCAGATGCATCTCTCTATCTACCTAGGTACTGAGCAAGCAAGTTGCACCGGCCAACCGCCCATGCCGGCTTGGTTGTTGCCACAGAGCAACATTCACCCGCGCCCTTCGCCCACCCACAACAACACAACCCCCATAAACCGCGCTCCAATCACCCCAGACAACGAACCAGATACCTATTGGCCCAGTTGGTGGAACGCAGCAATCCCCCAGCCCCAACAGGCACAACTAGGTTACCTGGTTCGAATCACGGCGCGGGCTTTTCTCAGCCCGCAGTGATTATCCGCTCCCAGCCAGTAAATGGGGGCGAGAGAGATGTAGCACTCCCGACCATCCTGACACGATGGGTCGGGGGTGTGAACTCTTTTTGGTTTGAAGGGAGGGAGGATGATGGTTCTTTTTATTCTTTTACTAGTCACGTCTCGTCGAGGCGCACGCACCCGTCGTCTTGAGATGAATAGTTTGTGATTGATAGCTGTGCGTTTTAAGTTTGGAGGCAGTGGGTTTGTTTGTTATGTGTGTGTGTGTAGGGGTACCTTTGAGATACTCCGCCGCTATTATAGTTATCTACCAAATAACTATGTGCAAATTGGGAAAGATATCTTTGAATTGGAGACGGCATAGGTAACTCTCAAGGACAGAGTTAAAAATGGAAATGTGAGGGCTCAGGGGAAGACGAAGTCAGGTAAGAATGACTGCCAGAGGCTTCTCAAGTACCTAGGTATGTAAAGGCCCTGTGATAGAAATGAGATTTGAGATATTGTATGATGGTTTAAAGGATTGAACTCCTTTAAAAAGTCCATCTGTATCTCGGCGGTTACACATAGAGGCTTATGTCCTGAGGCTTTGCACCGTTATCAGATGGGTTAACAATGAAGACAGTGACGCCCTGAGTAGAAACACACGAGAGGGTATGATTTTGGCATGAGCTTTCTTTTCTCTTGTCATGATCGTAAAGTCAACCGGCTTTATTGTTATCATGACAAGTTGATCTAGAAGGGTCACATTGACGCAGGGAGCAGTGGATGATCCAGCTTCCCGCCATCACTCTGCTTCCAGCTTTCCCTCTCTCCGCACAAGTCTTAAAAGTTACTCGGTCTGTTGGATAGCACATATGTTGTTTGCAGCATTTTCTTCTGCGCGAGGACTTGAGTTTGTCGATGCACATTGCATAAATGGCAGCCCCTATTCACCATCATTGTACTGTACGAATTGCCATGTCAACAAACCAGGAAGCTTATTACAGCCATAACCACGGAACGCAAGTGCAAATAGGAGACCGCACAGTCGTATCTCGGAGTTCGACCACCGGCCATTGTGCTGTGAATGGATATTGGGCATCTCCTATTGCGAATTTCTTCAATCATTACTAATTCTTCAGCCAATATCAGGCCTTCTTTGACACATGCATGTCATACATAAATCATCGTTGGACAAGACAAGCCTCCGGGAACTGTTGATGGTGTATCGTATATGCATGAGGCCCAAAAAGGCTTTATCATACAGCAACAAAAGGGGAGGCAACTTTCTGGGCAACAAAGCCGTATCCAAGACATACTCTTCCGGGAACCCCCTTCCGGGCTTGGTCAATATCTTCAGGACAAAGGGAGCCGTTATTTTTTGACTCCCGACTCCACGTTTCCCATTTGCCTTTTTTGCTCATCATCAATTATGTGTGCTTGATCTATGGCTTTCGGTGCCCTTTCGCCGAAAATTCTTTGCTTCAGAAACCTTGCCACGCGGTCATTATAATTACCATTGTGCATAGTATGCATGTGCATTTGCATTTTTGTCACTAACCCGCATGCATATATCCCTGTAAATAACCATCCTTGGCAATTGAGGCTGTTGTTTCACAGACGTAGATCGTGTGACATTAGATCTTAGTTAAAAGCCTAGCTAGCAGTCTGACAACTAGGTGGCGGCCCCGCTGGTTAAAAAAATAAAGTGAGTTTGAAAAGGCATTGGGATGTACTCCGTACGATTGTACATGTACATGTACTTAGGAATGAATTCGTACTCGGAGTATTTCTTGTCATATCAACTTGCGGAAAATACTGTCGAATACGTTTTTTATAAACTCGATCACTGCCCCACACCGTAGTATCTTGAAAGACACTTTGAGCGATGAGAGATCGTCGGCACGTTCTTTTTACTTTTTTTGGTGGCTCATACGCCATCACAACATCTTGTGGAAAACTAGGTTCCCATCTACGCTGCTACGCAGCGTAGGCGGAGAAAACTTGATATTCAAAAGCCTTAAATTCATCGATGTGAAACATGAGAATTGAGCTCCCTTTTCGGAATCGCAAGAGTTGAGGGGAAAGAATCGGAAAAAATAGAGCCAAAACTGTGAATTAACCCAGAGGAAGAATTCAATAACATGTTACATCATTGTCCATTGTTTTCTTTCAAGTTTCAGCTGAGAAGCGTAAACAACAATATGAGATGGTACACGTATGATGTATGAATTTATGGTTGGAAGGAAGCCGTTCCTGCGGCCACAAGCACCTAGATTCTAGGGCTAGTCAAATAAGTGGCCAAACATGCGTGTAGTCTGATACATGCATGCATGTCGACTCGTTGAGACACAGAAAAACGTCCCTTATTTGTCGAAGCTCCAATTAATTATGACAGCAGGCTTGTAGTGGCCAACAAGGTACTCATCAGTATGTTCTTCATAGGAAGCTGATAACATTGTTGTTGCCCTCTGCCATCTGGGGCCCCGCGGTATTTTCAGATTCCGCAAGCCATGCTCCCCCCTTACCTCTCAGACTCCCACAGAGTCAGACTGGGTGGGCGATCATTGAGGGGAAGCAAACTTTGGGAGTTTGGAAATGACGAGACCTGCAAAGCATTCAGAAAGGTTGGACAAGTCTCAAACATGGCGTGATTGGGCTTGTTGTTATCATTATTGGTATTATTGTTGTCACGCCAATTCTTGAAAGAAACGCCCTGTACCCAAAAAAAAAAAAAAAAAAAAAGGCGCCAGGACAGTGCCTCACACGGAGGACATGGCTTGCCCGTCCTTCTGATGGCTGGACCTGGGAAAGAACGCGCTTGATATGATCGTCCGCCGGTAACTTATTTCAAGACTTTATCCCTGAGCCCTTTTTTGAATACACCTTTCATAGGGCGTAATTCTTGGAATAGACTAGTCCTGCTATATATTAGTACCTTTACTGATGCATGGAAGGACGAGAGAACTTCGGGGGAAGGGATTTGGCCGTTTGTCCGTGGTTTCAAGGGGTAATTTCATCCCACGTAAGGCGACCAAACGACAACCCGCGGAAGTCATGGAAAATATGATCTGTAATCTTCCAAATGGAGAAAAAAGAACCCCATTTTAAGCGTAACTTTGGCAACCTCTTGACAAATAGCAATAAGAGCACTTCTGCCCACCCATTCAATCCAAAGAATGCGGTTTCAGCGAATTCTCTCCCGATAAAAAAGGAATCAACATGGATTTGCACAGCCCAAAAAGACCCCAAATGGCAACTAAAATGTCCGGGTTAAATGCTAGGATCTTGACTAGTGGTAAAATGTTACCAGAAACCCTTAACACGCTCCGGGGCCGAGGATTGGGGATTTTAGAGGCAGGGCCGGATGAGATTATTGAGCGCAAAACTCCTGTAAGACCTTCTTGGCCTGTAGAAGGGACGCCCCGCAGAAGCGGACAAGGTGAGTGACAAGCTCACGTTCATGTAGCTATTATTTGACAACCTGCCCATACCAACCACATCACTTCTATCTTCTGACTCACAAAAATGACACTGCCTTCTATGTACATGTACTTGACAATAAAAGGGTGCAGCGTCATGACCTTGTGAAGGCTTGGGCACATCTCCTCTGAATGGTCGTCTAGGTCCCCCCCAGGGGTTACTGTCAACAGTATATTGTAATATCATCATTGACGTTACTTCCGTACGCAAGTGTGTCCTAGTAGCGACGTGCATATCAACTTTTAACTAAAGGACCGGGACGGAACGTTTTGCGTAGACAGGGGCAAGGGACTATTCCCGCTTCTCCTCAAAAGGTCCAAAAGGCTTTTGACCGAACTGAAAATTACCCAATGCATGTGTCTTCCAATTCGCCATGAGATGAGTAATATGGCTATTCCCAAACAGGCAATAATAATTGTGAATACCGATCGCAAGATATCTTGTTGACTAGCAGTTTTGAATTTGCTGTTCGCCTTGAAAGCTGGCGATAACCAGTTGAGATGTACTGCGTAAGCCGTCTTCAGAATCTTTCTATAAAGTACATGTACAGCTTTTTTCAGTTTCTTGAGCTTTAAGTATATCTGATCAATGGAAAACATGAAATATTAACCATGTACTGATTATCAAACACGTAACAAGAATGTCTGAGACATTTTCTGTTATTTACTAGTGAACTATTAACCATGACTTGGCGAGGACGGTGGAATATTTGGTACGCCGTATACTCTTTATACAGGATTTAAACCCGGTATCCTTTTTTACCGCTTCTTTCTCGAGCTCAAAACTCCCTGAGTGATTCTAACACATCTGGTTTTGGGCCTTTGGTTCATGCCAGTATGTGCCACAGAAGCTCTATTTTCCGTTGTTTTTTATCTCTTTGATTATTTTTCTGATGATCAAAATGATCACTTCCGATAATTATATCATGATGGGTCGCCTCAGGGCGTCGTAGTTAGCTTGGCAACTCGTACGCAGTATGAGTGTACCCTCGTCTTCAAGCTCTTTCTAGATGTTCACTTTGATATTGCAGTGATTTTTAACATGAAGTTTGGATGTGGTACTCCCCTTGTGTACGCGTCACTCGTCTAATAAATTTGGAGAAAAGAAAGATCCCTTTTTACTACTGTATGTGCTTAATAAAATTTCGAATCCTGCGCCACAGCCGGGCAGACCTCCGCCACTTTTATGTTGAAACGACATATTACACACTCTTATTACTTAGCAAATAATATTTTTGGCACAATGTGCGCCCTTTCTCTATCTCTTTTGTATGGGTGAGGGCAAATTTGAAGATGCCATGAATTTAAAGGTTAAAAGAACTGCCAAACCTTACTTCATTTAGAGTATAGCAGGTTATCGCCCGCCGTAGCGGGGCCGATATAGCTTAATCTCAGTTACCAAACAAACAATCTCGGCATCCACCCGGGGGCCGGAGCCTAGTTAAAGATTATCAGCACCCATCATTTATTAGTATCATCTAGACAAGCATTTATTTTCTTTTTTGGACATGCTCGAGGAATAATCCTTGAAATCTGAAGCTTTAAGTGAATGATTACTCTCTGACATCTAGAACAGAACAGAATTGAGACATCACAGCTCACCATTTATCAGAGCAACAGTACTATATTTGTTAGAAATTCACCTTATTCATCAGCAGCAAATATAAATGACGTACTACTTTAATTTAGAGTAAGGCAGACTGTAAAAAGATTCTCAACATGTGTGTGAACAGGCCGATGCATATGTCTGCCGAATATCAAACACAAATGACTCAGGGTTACTTGTCCTTTTCTTTCTGCCCATATGTTATGCCTACAGCCGTTGGAAAAGGTGTTCACAATATTTTCTCCTAGCTCGGCACGGCCCGAAAGGTAACTAATTTGTTGCCATACTTACGGGTGTTCGATTTCAGGGTTTGCCAACGACCAAATATCGCGTTCTTCATAATCTCTTCTATCCCTGAGTCCCTGACGCGTTGCTTCGCTACACTAACATTAAGGAACTCCCAAAGAGAATAATTCCAATATTCAACATGTTTATAACGTTCGTAAAAATTAAACCAACCCTTACCTTCTTTAAATACGAACATAGGGGGTGGAAAATAGGGCTTCCCGTCCGCTCAGCCGTACTACTCAAGCCACTCGCAGGCCTGTTAGGTGTGACCACAAGCGAATCCGGGCTTTCGTATGTTCTCTCTTTTTTTTGACTCTTTTTTGTTAACTCTTTTTCTCCTCTATAACTTTTTGCTTCAGTGATGACAGTTATCTAGTACCTTGCGACTTTTGGTGCTGATGCTCGGAATACCTGGCTCGATGCAGCTATGGCCGGGATTGCTTCGGGGCCCCAACATACACTTGGCACGGAGTCCCCGCGCACACACGGGGTTCTATAACAACAATGATCTCCTTTCCGAAATTTTCCTTTTGGTGTTTCTAGAGCACTGTGATTCTCGACCTCTTTTACGTGCATTAGCGATGGTTGCGAAGTCCTCCCTGTATATGGGACCCTCGAATGGTTCTTTTTTATGTGGTGGGAGATGCTCCTACTCCTACACCACTACTAGTACTAAGCAACGTTCTTATATGCAGAACCAACGATTCTATCGACATTACTGCATCTGGTATAATATGTCCCACATTCCCTAAGGTTAAACTGGGCTGGATTGCAGCACGCGGAAAACGTGTACGAAGAGCATTTAAATTACAGGCGGGGGCAGATTACTATATTAGGCACCCCAGCCAATTTAACCGGATTCACGGACAGATTAAGCCGGATTATTCAGATGGCTATAGGGTAAGTCTGATGGTGTGGTCAAGACTCCAGACTAGCTTTTAAATATATATATATCTTTTGGGAGAATTCCCGTCAGTTATTCAACTTCCATTTTACTTGGAACGAAGCGGAACCACCGCGGGACATAACTTCAAGACGTCGTGTCCTTCCGTTAGCGATTTTTTTTGTTACTTCTCATATGCCATCAATGGTGTTTAAAATCATCCAGGAGTTGTTTTCAGGTACGAAACTAAGCTTAAATGGTTAAAATTTCATTGGCGGTTTGTATGACTACACCTAGCTAGCTAACTAAACCCCAACTCCCCGCAAGAGACAGATTGTACCAAGAAAAGAAAAGAGGAAGCACCAGAGCCAGTAAACGAAAGGTCAAACAAGATGCCTGAGATTCAAAAGTGGTCTGTGTCAGAGGTAAGTTGCATATCACGCACTGTTCTGAATCCTGATAATCCGCCAATCCTGCTCGTGTTTAAGAATTCTTTCCTGTTGTTGTACAAAATTGTATTTTGGCCCGAAAAGGATTTAGGTGGCTCTAATGTGATGCACGTTATGATGTAGCCATACCTCGAACTCTCCGGGAAGCTGTTGGAAGGTCCGTATTATGACGAAGAACGAAACGAGTTACGGTTCGTCGATATCTTGGAGGAAAAACTGCATGTGCTGGATCTTGCGAAGGGACCACAGTCACTCAAGTCGTTCGATATCGGCGTCCCTATTGGGTGCGTAAAGAACCAATCCACTTGTTAACAACATACCCCGCCCCCCG
Source organism: Helicocarpus griseus UAMH5409 (assembly GCA_002573585.1). NCBI lineage: Eukaryota > Fungi > Ascomycota > Eurotiomycetes > Onygenales > Ajellomycetaceae > Helicocarpus > Helicocarpus griseus. The sequence continues at coordinate 81,820 of PDNB01000057.1, read as the reverse complement.
GCCTCCGGGTATAGAATGCCTGCTAACTAAATGTTCAGCGTGACAGGAAATATTGAGGGGCCTGTTGGAGATGACTCGATTGTTGTTGCGGCAAAACATGGATTTGCCAAGGTTGACCGTCAAACTGGCCAGCTCACTTACATCCAAAGAATCTTTTCGGACGCGAACGGCGAAAAGTATGAATCCTTTCTTTATAAGTGATTTAGTTTGTCGCTCGGTTTTTGTCTCAGTATGCAAATATTCTTGGGGCTGCAGGACCAGCAACTTACGCCACTGATGTCGAGTAGGATCCGCTTCAACGACGGCGCAATCGACAGTCGAGGAAGATTCTGGGCTGGATCAATGACAGATCTCAAAGTAGCAGAGTTGACAAATGATGGTATACTTTACAGACTGGATCCGGATCAGTCGTTGCATAAAATGATCGAAAAGATGGAGATACCCAATGGGATGGACTGGAACAAAGCGGACGATATTCTATATGTGACTGACACGGCCAGTGGCAACATCTATATTTATGACTTTGATGCCGAAACGGGAGTCATCGCCAACAGACGCGTTTTCTTCACAGTCGAAGGTGAGCCCAAGCCAGACGGGTTCGCAATGGACGATGAAGGCTGCCTATGGGTTGCGCTTTGGGGAGGTAGCAAGGTCATTCGAGTCTCGCCGGAGGCCAAAATTGTCGGAGAAATCGAGATTCCAACAAAGAACGTCACTTGTGCCGAGTTTGCGGGGACGGAATTGTTTATCACGACTGCAAATGTTGATAATAACGCACAGAGTCACGATCGTTTTGCTGGCCAGCTCTTCAAAGTGGATGTGGGTGTTAAGGGGAAGCCAAAAAACAAATTCAAGTTTCAAGCCCAGCTGTGATCGCATAAAGACGCCGAAAACATAACATCGGCGCATCCTATCGCACTTTGAACACGATATGGTCCGCAGAAGGTATTCAACACTGTATAGGCTGCGGTATTATTACGGACGACTATTGCCAATGGGTCTCATAAGTCACGACCATTCACTCTCAATGTCTCCCCCACAATTGTTATTTAGTGGTTAGCTCTGCAATATACTTTCGGGAAAAGGCAAGTTGCAATGTTCCACGGGCTGGAAGTAACTCTTCCCAATTGAAACCTCGCCACAATCGACGTGGCTTTTATATGGGGGCGCATCGTATGTTGGTCTGTGAATGTCTCACGTTGCAAGAAACGAGGATATCAAGTTTTGACAGTAATCGCCACTCCCTTTAGGAGGCCTTAGCTTCGGGACTGGTACTGCGGTGCTTCTCACCGACGCAGTAGTAGAAATAATGAATGCAAAGGTTATAGCCGGTTTTATTGACTTCTCTAGTCAACTTTCTTTCTCTTTGGCGAATTACCGAACTAAGAAGCTTGACGAGGTTAAGAATAGAGCTGTTCTTATTGACGTTCAATTGGGAGCTTATCAACTCGAATTGTCAATCAGCAGGATTCCATACCTTTTTATCGACTCCTGACTCCTGAGGGAGCATAAAGTCATTAGCCATTGTATGTACATACCATTGTCTGCACTGGACGGCCAATGTGCAGCTAGTTCCCAGAGACATGGCATTTGGATTACGAATTGGGGGATAACTTCAAGCTACGCCTCTCACCAGGCTTTGGACTGCCAGAGATATGTTAAATATATTGATGATCATTCGTGTACGGAGTTTGAGCCCCGTAAAAGCCCTGAGGTTTAGCCTGCAGCAAATAACTGACACAGCTTAGAGAATTTACATTTTACAAAAAAAAAAAAAAAAAAAAAAAAAAATTCAAAACCCGTCCGCCATGAAGTGAGGACGTTGAGGCTGACTAAGACGCGATTCTTTAAACGGCAAGATCCAACTTCATGTCGACAACATCATTCCAAAGGTCTATCGTACCGCCTCAGCACATCGTGCCAATACTGCTTCAATAGAGTCAAGATAGTAGCGAGAGATGCGCTTTTATACTTGAGCATGAAGCCCAGGGTCGGTTCGTTGACTCCCCAATCTACGCTTTTTTCAATTTTACTGACACGAAAACCGTGTTTGCTAACGGACGCCATCAAAGCTTAGTATGCAGCTTGCGCGCACGTTTCTCGTGTCAACAACAAAGGAAAGCTAAGATGAAGCTGGTGCAGAACATGAATAATAACTTGGACAATAATAATACGGTTTCGTCATCATTATCTTCATTGTCCGTCCCAGTCTCCAGGTTCAACGCTTTTGCAGGGTTCCAATCTGGATACTAGCTCGAGTCCACTATCCATCGCCTAACCCACACTACTGCCAGCGGCTCACATACCCGTTCCCGAAACTCAATAACCAGCCTCACCATGTGGACCTTGAAACCACTGGGGTACTCTACTACTGGGATCAGTGGGATATTATTATTGAAGTGGGCCGCTGGCCCGCTGGCCCGCTGGCCCCCTTTTTGTTCCCTTTAAACTTTAGTGCAACACATTTGATGCATATGCAAATATCAATCGAGCATGGATCAAGCTCTCGGCTCTCAAAATCTTCATGGCTTCCCTTTGGAGCTGAAGTAATAGTTATAACTTTGCCCCTGGTGCGATTCATGCAAGTCACAAGAGCATGCAGTCTCCAAAAGCTTCAGCTACGAGAACCCCACAAAATACCACGCATAATTTATCGTATTCCACCGTCCACGGATATTACAACCCGGGATGGGGTCGAATACCAGTAGTAATAAACTCCCGTGGGCGGCAACAATGATGCCAGTTGCTTCGTATCATTATTGTATGTACATTGTACGATCCACCAGTTGAATGATACTGATAACACCAAGTTCCCGGCAAATGGCTGTCGAGTTACGGACGTCGTTACGAGATACATGATCAACACGAAAGAGGATTTGTGGGTTGACGGCTGATCATGGATATTCACCAAGTTGTTGGAAATTATATCATTCCACATTATTTGCGGATGGACCATTGCCGCTAATCGCCATTTATTAGTAAAATACGCAGTAATCCGTACGCAACGTCGGTAATTCTGGTGAAGAATAGGGGCTACTATTCCCTGGTGCGGGGAGAGGACCAATCCTGTCTAAAGGCTTCTTCAAGGTTGTTACCCAATTACAGCTCGTTTTCGCCATTTTTGTTGCGGGCTATTTTCGAAGGAATCGATATTGGAAGGTAGGTGAACATCCTGCAGGAAGGCATTGCAAACTTCTGCAACCAAGTTCGTTCTTTTGTTGAGGCTGCTGCGCTCAACTCAGTGATTCCGAGATTAGTTGTTGATTTCGAGACGCGTGCAATATGCGAGATCCTGCAAATCCCACCTGGAAATCGCCGAAAAACGAGTATAATACTCTGTACTATGACGTGCATTTAGGACGGTATTTCCGTCTTTATGCCGTGTTCTTTTTCAAGAAAAGTGCCGTCCATCAATGGCGAAATCGGTACCTGGTGATGCTTGTGGCAGGACTTCATGTTAGGCATACGCAAAGAGATACGCGGCACAGACTTACAATCAACGGCTCGTTATTATTATTATTATTATTATTATTATTATTATTATTATTATTATTCTGACTACTCACTCTTGTCTTCAGTATCCAGGACTGTTATTACTCCCACCCAGTAAGCAATATTAGCCGGTGGGCTTCTGTTAAATTGTGGAGGACTTCTGAATTTAGTGTTGAGTCTCGTTGAAGTGTATGGGTCTTAGCAGCACGCCGTTGACCTCCTTACCACGGACACGGTGCGACGGGGAGCACACGATCAGTCTGCGGCCATTATCAACAACCACATTCCTAAGAAAAATATGAATAAGTGACTGCTGTGGTCTATCTTGAACTACGGAAACATTTTCAAAGGAGAGCTTGAGAGGCCTTTTTGATGGCTGCATGCCATCTCTGCCGACGGGCTACGTGTGCACGTAATTAATGCTTTGGAAGCTTTCAGACAGGCGCGTTTAGAATAACGCCCCATATACTCCGTACTACCTAGCAAAACACACAGTACCGTAGCCGCGGTACAGCTTTTGTGTTCTCTTGACCTACCCATGAGGGGCTGCTCTTCGCAATTCGCAAAGTCGCTCTGATCCAGATTCTGATCCACGCCTGTTACGAGGGTTACTGAAGCCTTCTTCACGCAGGATAGTGGTGATTTTGATCAATTCCGGATTGTTTCCCCTCTTCTTGAGGCGATGATCTTGATGGTGGAAACATACTGTCACATACTAGTTATTATTTGCCTGGTTCGCCCGGGAATTACATACAAGCTATTTGGTGGTTGGTACGGACTGCCCGTCCGCGATAAACGGAGGAATGATACTCAACGGTCTTTGGCGCCTCAGCGGGCCACGAAGGCGGAAACTATCATCAGGAACCATAGATTGATGCGGGATCCGATCGACTGCTTGTCTTTAATCTAGAGAAGGGGGAGATAGCACTACTGTCACGATACGCTGGCATACAGAGCCGGCTTGGGGGCTTCACTGGAAACTTGAAGCAGTGAGACTTGATTATCTTGGCCGAGACCCTGAAGGCCTGACGCATCTGAATTACGGTTGGTGTTTAGTCCTTTTGAAATATGGAAAGTTCCGCATATACTCCGAAAGCGGAGGATTTTCTTGGAGGGACGTGCTTCTCAAAACTGCCACCAGCCTCAGTGAATCAAGGCACTGGCATATTTACGCCAACAGCGAATATGGCGACCTTGACCAATAATAGTCCTTCGAGTCTTGGGTTAACTTGCTGAGATGAACCTCTTTCTGTGTCGTTTTCAATTCGCTCTTCGAACGCTTGATAGTGTGCTAATCTTGCGAAATACGGTGTCGAAAACACATTGCTCGCGCTAAGCATGTTGCAAAGGCTCGCTTCGACTAGTTCTCGGCGCTCGAGAGAAGTTTAGGATGATAAATCAGGTGCCGGGTTATTATTATTGAAGATCAATGATGATTGCGCTCCGTTTTTGCTGTTGTGAAATGGTAAGTATTTCTTGAAATAGCGAGGTCCTCCGCTCAAGCCGACCAGTAGGGACAGCGGGCTCTTCGACCTTCCTGCCCAACTGGCACCTGATTCCAGTTCCTTGGGTTCCGCTACCGTTCCCACAAGACTGTCATCGTGTACTACCAGTCTACCACTCATGTGGTGAGCTCAACTTCCACCAAATGGTTATTCTATGGGGCACTTGACAAGAATGACGAGATGATTGGTGTCTATTTGTACTTGTCAGGATGTGGACTTACCTCTCACGATAGTAAAAGTACATACACACAGTACATGTGTAGTATCGAAACTTGCCCGGGGCCCCAGGCCAACATGAGACAACTATTGAGGCCACAGCTCAGGAATGGGGAAACAGATGTCAATATTATTGTTCTTCACAATTAGCCCTCATGATGAGCAAGATTTTACCGATAGATCGAAACAGACTTTCAAGCTAGTTTCGAAATTGTCCTGTGTGGTTGACATCAGCAGCAACTGTCAATCAACATGTCTGCCGTCGACGAGGAAAGCGAGTTGACTGAATACGGAATTGGTTTACTGATGCAATGGTCGCAGCAGGTCGCTGCAGATCTCGCATTATCCTCCAGTTTACCCGGATTACACATCACGCATGAGTCGCGCTCGAGGCTCTGTCCCTGTGTCATCTCGTGAATCGTCAGTAATACTACTACCTAAGTTACCACGAGACCTAATAGCTGCCTTCGACATGTGTCAAACCCGACTGTCGAAATACAAATGCGTTAAGCGATTCGTGGCAAGGCATTATCCTCGCTCGCATACATGTATCCTCGGCGCAGGTAACTGTGGTGCTGTCACCAAATGAGCGCCGGATACGACTACAGCTATGCGAAGCTTTCCCGCAGGTTTGTCGAGCAACTAGCGGGGAAGGGGGAAAAAAGAAAAAAAAAAAAGAGTAATTAAACCATGACGGTAATAAATAATAATAATGATAATAGCAATAAATTACTCGCAGGCCGAAGAAGATGACGGCGGGTCATAACGAATGACGACGAATATTAGTAGCTGATAGCAATGAGCTAACTAAAACGACAATAACATCATTCCAAGCAGACCAAAAAGTACCAGGAACCTGCATCTTTGCCAATCTTGCATCACACACCGTCAAGTCACTACTGAACAATTCCAAAACCGATGTGGGTCACTTACAAAACAGCTGGGATGGTCCGGCAAAAGGATAAAAACGACGGACTGTGCAACGATCTTTCAGCAAAAGCCATTCGTGGCATTCACGTCAATTTGCTGAGGCTTTAAAAGCGTTTGTCCAATTGCCGGGCCCTGGTGGACATCCTAGTGCACCTTGTAGGGTCCACCAACGCGCCCCTTAACCATTCTCATGGGCAGCCTTCCATGCATCTGTAGCCCCATTATTATCTGAGGCTTGGGCTCTGTATTTTTTTTGTTTTGCCAAGGGCATTGTTGCTCACCAAAGCCCTCCTTCCGCTGGTCCCCGGTCCCGTTGGCTCCAAAGCCTGGACGGAGTCTCGAGGTTTTGTTACGAGTAGCCCAAGACCAGGCATGATTGATCCAGAGAGCTGATGACTTAATAGGAGAGGTTATTCTCCTTTATTTTTTATTTATTGATTCACACCTCTCTTCTTTCTTGATATTTTATTTTCTTTTTGGAAATTGACCACTTGAGAACTTCCATCTCCAAAGTTTCAGCTCCTTTTTTGAACTCTAAAAGCTTGCCTAGCTACATTGCTGAATCTCCCCACACATCCTGCATGCAGTGTTAAAAGTTTCCTACTTCCTATCTTTCAGCTACCGCTTGTTTGCAATCTTCCTACTTCCGTTCTGTCTTTGTGAGGGTATATGCTTTGGACAACCTGAGGCCCTGTTGGTTGCTAGAGGTATACTCTTGCTTGAAAATAACACCGTGTAACGGCGCTTGTTCTCAAAACCTTCATCGTGGCTGCTCTAGGAATTCGGAATATCCCCCAAGCCCACCTGGATTACGCGGGGCCAGCATCAGTTCCAGTTCGTGATCACAACTTTACCGGCTTCTACCAAAACAATCACCGGTCGCCCTCCCTCTCTCAGCTTCGACCATTTGAGAGCCGGAGTGTTCAAGAGGGAGGGAAAGATCGTCCATGTTCCTCCCCACGAAAGCGATCCCTCGGAGGAGACCAGGAGCTTATGTCGAAGCGGCCACATGCATCAGACTACCCATCCGGCAGTCCCTCACATCGTATACGCAGAACTGTCGCGGCAACCGAGTCTTCCTCCCTCGGCCGTAGTGAGCGGACGTTCGAGACTCTAGAGCCGCAGCTTTCTAGGGATAGCGGTTCAACATCATTAGATAGGAGGGCAGAGACTACAGATCAGTCGTCATGGCGAACTCCAACAACACGCTCTCTAGAAGTGCATAATATTCTTAACCCTTCCCATACGCTGGCTACGGGACCACCACCTCAACAGGGAGGCCGCGACGTGATTGGGCCTACGCCGTCGACATCACCCTCCCCATCGACTAATCCCCAGGCTACGCCATCACCGATGGGTTTAACACCGCAATCGGATCGTTCAGTACTATCCCAAAATGACCGATCTATTTATTCGCCAATGCCCCAGCGTCGTATACTTACGGCAAAGTCGCCAGCAGCTCGAACTCAAAGCATTGGGACCGTATACCCTCCTATCCGTGGGACCATGACTGTTGAGCAAACACCATTCGTTCCTCTACAATCACCATACGGAGAGCCCCCATTACGATCAAGTATGGAGGCCAGATCACAATTGCGATACTCTCTTTCCCATCATTCCGCCCCTCCGTCGACTTTCCCTAGCGACTCACGTCCGACCGTCGGACAAGGACCCGCATCACAAAATGTCCCTCAAGGCAGGACTCACACAACTTACAGCCCCTTTGTCCAGACGTCGCATGCTCCTGTATCTACCACTTTACTTCAGCAGCCGATAAATTCTCTACCTCAGCCCACAAGTGCCTCATTTGTTGGCGAAGAATACCGCGGTGGAACGCCACACGAGGGTGGTCCTATCTACAACCCTCTAGGCGGACATAGCAAATTCGCCTCACCAAGAGATCTGCAGTCACGATTGAGTGTCCCGGTAGATCTAGAGTCTGGGTCACGAAAGGCAGCCGAGAAACGACTCAAGAACAGCGATGCCTCCAAACGATTCAGAGAAAGAAAGAAGGTAAACGAAAAGGAGATGAAACAAGAAATGGAAAGACAAAAGGACGAAATAAGATACTTGACTGAAGAGAGGGATTTTTACCGTGCGGAACGGGATTTTTTCAGATCGCTCTGTAGGGATATGGGATTGCAACGTATACCACCTCGACCAGCATCTCCACGGTTTCGTCAATCGTCTGCTCCGGTGTCGGAATCTGAAGGAGAGCAACCGCTGCAGGAAATGCTAGAGCGAGAAGCCCCTGAAAGACATATTCGGCAAAGAACAAGTTCTGCCCCCACAAGACTACCCCTACCACAGATGTCGCCTGCTCAACTGAACCCATACCCAGGCTCATACCAAGGGCCCTGGAGTACATCGGCTTCAACGCAACCGCAATATCCAGCGGCGTCCGTTTCGCAAGAGTCGTCCTTGCCCCCTCTACAGCCTCCGAGATAATCCTTTATAAGGCGGAAGCTAGATTGGCGCTGGATGCAATGTTGTACAACAGTGCTTTCAGCTTGCTACAGGAGTCGGCGACCTTTAACCGTGGATTTCTCTTTTTATCGTTTATTAGGACTTTTAATTTCCTTTGTTATCCATCATCAGTACTTGGGAGTCATTATAGCTGGTATATTCTTCTTTTGTTTTTTCCCCCTTTGTTCAATTGCTTTTTGGAATCATAAAGACGTATATAATACGATGAATCGAGGGCAACCTCTACCTTTTCTTACTACAGTCGTTGCTGATATATTTGATACCCCGGGAGGCACGGACTGTTTGTTAACCTTTGACAACATCGCTCTCTTGTTTTTATTGTATATTATCTAAGGCCTGGGAAACTCCGTCCCAGTTCCTCTCGACTCGCCTGCCTCCCTATTTCACGCTTGTCGTCGGCACCCCTTTCATACATTCGTTCCTTGTATTACTTACGCTTTATCTTCCCGACATTTTCTGATTGTTATGTCAGTAGCGCTTTTCCCGCTTGTCTTTTGAATTTTCGAGGGTAAAATTAGACGGGATGGCGAATCTGGAAGGTACTGTCTTGTTTCGCTGTTAGTGTTAGAGGTGTTGTTTTCTCTCCTTTGTGCTGCTTCACGCCTGTTGCTAAATTGATTGTGAAATAGTACATACAACTTGAATGATACGAACCGAAGAAAGGTCTATATTCCCAATGCATAGGCACTCTCGAAACCACTTCACCCACTCAATCATCCTATTGTATGTACCTTTGATATCACCTGACCGGGGCTTTATGCGCGAAATGTCCCAGCCAAATGCTGCCGTGCAGCAGAGTCCACGGGTGTATGTCCAATCGGAAATCCTCCTGCAGGGCCTGACGTTTTTCCTCTTTGGGAAAGGTTAATTAGGGCTGTTGACGGTCAGGTGACATGCGCGTTACAACGCTAGGCTCCTTTTGGGATTAATTGGTTGTTGCCGAATTTCCATTGGCTGAATACCATATCGAATTTTATGATTGGCTGGATATTGATCCCTGCCTCGTTAATCTCGTTAACCTCGTTTATTTCATCTTCATCCAGTATCATTTTGTCATCTGCTCGACACGCGGGGAATCTTGCTGTGGAATTCCTGACAGTTACCATTCTTCGATATTTCCGGTAACCAACTGTTAGCCAGACCTTTGAATACGAAGGCCACACCTCAGTTTCGGACCATTCCGTTTCTGGCCCATTTATAAGCATCCAACTTGGCTTCAGCATCTCGATTCATGTATGCCGGTTCATAAGATACACACCCTGTGATTTATATTTACTTATTCTACCTTTGAAGACCTGTCACGCCTCCAGCGCGTCACAGACGACACCTACAGTATATACATTCATCCCCTCTTGGCAAGGACAACCTTATATTTCCCTCGTCTCTGGCTACCAGGCCCCGCACGCGGCTTGCCATTTCACTCACAGTCCATTTCTATCCTTTGAAAGACAGTATCTGAATACTCCGCTCCGCTCGAGAAAGTATACGACGCAACAATGCGCATGCAATAAGCCTTGCGGAATCACATGACCCCGCTGTTGAGGTTGTACCGTGCCTGTCATTCGGCGGCAGCACCGCAGTCTGCAGCCAGTCAAATGCACATGTGCAGACGTTATTGGTGCTGAAGCCACATGAGCTGTACATAGACGCGATCTTGCATATAATCTTAGTACATATAGCCTGTCTTTTGACGACGACGACGACGACGACGAAAAACGATAACGACAACCACTACGAATACCATATTCGCCCTTTTACTCCGAGAACTGCACGTTGGCTCATTCTGATGATACCTTCTTGTGAATCTATCCTATTCTTCTTCTTGATATCTTTTGCTAGGGATAGGAGAAAATCTTATCCAGTGTTGCTACTTCTGCGTTAATCGATGGGAGACTGGGGTTGCCTTGCGCTGTTTTTGGCCACACATGTTAAGAAGGCACTGGTCTTCTATCTTACGGAATGACCGCGCAATGGTAGAAGTTACCGACCATACCGCGCTGCTGGGGGAGGAAGATGTTGAATCAGGAAGACCATCATCACTTGATATCAAGGACTCTGGCAGACGTCGATGGCCTCTTTTTGGCCTAAAGGATAGGGGCTCGTCCCTAAAGGAGCGTTGGGTTAGTCTGTTGGCTGGTTTAAGCTTGATGTTTCTGTGCGGGGGGTTTGCCTATAAATTGTAAGACATCAAGAATTGATACAATCCCGGCTATATTCGAATTTGTTGCTAATACGGCTTCAACAGTATTTCTCATAGCTTCGCTGATGGAGTGGTATGCAGCACAGTGCAGAATGGATACCAATGCAACCGAGACTACTCCCAGCTTTGGGGTCAATATACCCCTTACTTTTCCCTAAATTCCATCTCTGAGATCTCCCCAGAGGTTCCCGTTGGTTGCACTGTGACTTTCGTTCAAGTCCTCTCGCGGCATGGAGCAAGACATCCGACTGAAAAGAAGTCTGAACTTTACTCGCAACTCATTAATCGTATTCAAGATCACACAGAGAAATACACCGGCGATTTCGAATTCTTAAAAGATTTCAAGTATGAACTTGAAGCCGACCATCTCACCCCATTTGGAGAATCACAGATGGTTGACTCGGGCACCAAATTCTACCGTCGCTACAAAGAGCTCGCCAAAGATTCCCCGATGTTCATCCGCGCCTCCGGCTCACAACGAGTAATTGTCTCCGCCGAAAAATTCATCGACGGCTTCCACAAGGAGAAACAATCCGATCCCTCTGCACCTCACAACTCGCCCAAACCTCCCGTCAGCGTAATAATCAGCGAGGCTCCCAACTCCAACAATACCCTAGACCACAGCAGCTGTGCCGCCTTTGATCAAAACAAACCCGCGCACCTAGCCCAAGCTGAATTTGCTGAGATCTTCACCCCACCCATCCTCGCCCGCGTCAACTCCCATCTCCCAGGCGCCAACCTCTCCACTACCGACATTCCCTACTTAATGGACCTGTGCTCCTTCCACACCGTCGCTCTAACCCCTGACGCCTCCACCCTCTCCCCCTTCTGCACCCTCTTTACCCCAACCGAATGGACCCAATATGACTACTACAACACCCTAGGGAAATACTACGGCTACAGCACTGGCCACCCACTAGGTGCCAGCCAAGGCGTCGGCTTCGTCAACGAGCTTATCGCCCGCCTAACCCACACGCCCGTCCACGACTCCACCAGCGTAAACCACACGCTGGACGACAACCCGACAACCTTCCCGCTCGACGTGCCCCTGTACGCTGACTTTAGCCACGACAACACTATGCTGTCCATCTACACGGCGCTGGGCTTGTTTAACGGCACCAGGCCCCTGTCCAATACCACTGTGCAGAGCGCAGAGGAGACGGGCGGGTTTTCGGCGGCGTGGACGGTGCCATTTGGCGGGAGGGCGTATGTGGAAAAGATGGAGTGTGATTCGACGCCGGTGGCGCGGGAGCCGTTGGTGAGAGTGCTGATTAATGATCGGGTTGTGCCATTGTATGGGTGTAAGGTTGATGGGTTGGGGAGGTGTCGGTTGGCAGAATTTGTGGAGGGACTGAGTTATGCGAGGGGTGGGGGGGATTGGGCGAGGTGTTATATTTGAGGAATCCTTTTTTGTCTTCTGCTGTGTTTCGGATGGAACTGCGATACTTGCACACTTTTTTGGGGAACCACTCTGCCGGATTCTGTTTATTGTTTATGCAGTGTTTTCGGCTCTGGGGCTCGCCTCTTTTCGGGACGATCTGCTATGGTAGAGAGCTTCCGTTGAAATTCTTCCCTTAGTCTTATTAAGTTGGCTGTCCGGGTTTATTTTTCTTCGGTTTACCTGGGTTTCTCGGACGGGTCAGTCACTGATACCAAACCCTTATTCAACATATAGAGCGTTCTTGTTAGTCACAGGTTCATTTCGCTGCCGCAAGTGTACGCGTCATTCTTGCAAACGAGGGGAATATATGTTCCTACGTACACGGTATATATAGATTGTAGATAATTTAAGGGATTTCAGATCACTAAATTCCTACATGATATCGATTCGAAGGCGAACAATATTTAACGTATATTCCGCCCCAAAATCACTCAATCGTATATTGGAGGTTCCAAAAATCATTAACAGCGTTTGGTACCATCAAGCGAAGGAAGTGTCTTATATATCGGACTGGGACTGCTGCCCCTATGGGAATCCATCTGTGCACTCTCTTTTGTCCCAGATATCCAGCATCCTATTCTCGCTTTCTTTTAATTTTCGTTGAACAAACTTATCCATGCTTTGCATTTCGCCCTCATCAAGCAGCTGTATCCTCCTTTCGCTCTCAAGAAGAATGACTCGATCCCTCGAGACTTTTATTGCCGCCAAAGATTCGTCGATCAATAAACGGCCAGACAATATCAAAAGCCCAGCTCTTCCGTAAGCCATAGTTTATCCAAAATGCACCACTATCCCAACTCTCCCGCATTCGCATAGACAGCCGCTGAGCCTCTAGTAATGACCCTTCACGAATGGCGATATCTTCTTGAGTTTTCATCGCCTTAAAAATGTGTTTAGACGTAACTCGTAGGTCGAGGCCCAATCCAAAATACCCCAACGCCAGTCCTCAGGAGCCTCCAATAGGAGCCACCAAGGCGGGCTGTAGATGAATTCAGCAGGAGCAGCATATGTAAATTCCCAGTCAATAACAGCCACGATGTCCATGTTCTTATCGATGAGAATGTTCGTTGGGCGAAGGTCATCACAATACAACTTGGATTGACCGGAATTCGACATGTCTCGATCGCTGAGGCCCGAGTTTAACTTAAGCAGGATCTTCCTTGCTATGTATTTACGGCGACAATCCTCCGGGGATTCAACGGCGTCATTGCGCTGTGTCGATAAATGTTTGAAGCTGGTTGCGGCAAGGGACTCAAGATAAGCCGAGGCAGAGGTAAAAGGAGACAGGGGAAGTTGGCTGCGAGGGAAGTTGCCAAGCTGTACCAGCTCATTCATGTTCATGGTCAAAGGCCGCCTTTTAACCGACAATTCGTATGGGCCATTGCTTAGACAACCAATTTTATCAAAGGAGTGCTTTGAGAGCTCGAGGAGAATGTTGGACACCTTGCCATACAAGAGCTCAAGCTTCTCCTCTGCAATATTTGGGTCAAGGAACGGGCGATCACCTCTTTTATAGCCCGGAGCTCGCAATTGTGATGTTAGATTTGATGTATGATGGACGTATTCCATCAAAATATAGGGACCCAAGTCACAGGGGCCATGCATTCCATAGCTGAGTACCTTTGGAACAGGAATCTTAGTATTCTCTTTGATGAACTTCATGACAGCCACTTCAGCTTCGATTTTCTCCTCGGGAAATATCACCGCTGAAGATGCAAAACGCAAGAGAGAGGCGAACCCATCATCGAATTGCATACGGTAACATATGTTAAAGGCACCGAGGCCTACAATATAAGCGCGGTCTAATGGTTGGGCAGAGGGCCGTTGAACCGCCATGAATTTTGTAACACCCCTTAGCACATCTGAACTCGCTGCTTTCTTTTTGAACCCTTCAAAAAGGTTGTCACTCCTCTCCCACGCCAGGTCATCGTACTTCATTTCCATTTTTGTTTTTGACAGATGTAGAAAACTAACGGCCCGCAGATTAAGTGCCAGGGGGGTACGGGTGTCAGAACCTCGGTAGATGTCATCTCAATCAGCACATTCAACCGGCGAAGAAGTGTAACTGGATCTAGGATAAAGAACAAGCTCCGATAGAGCAAGGGAATTGCATAGCCATAACGTTGCAGAGTTGGATGAGCAGCGGTGTAGCAGTTGATCATGGAAGGCCGGATGCTAGATGATCCGAGCCGGTGGAATTATGTGACTGGCCTGAGAAACGCTTTCAGATTCATTCAAAAGATTTATATTCTAACCATTATGTTCATAACCTGCGCGCATTATAGGCAGATAGATAGTATGGGAAGTATGAAGGTGTTGTGTCAATAATAATACAAGTGACTTGCTTGATGTAACTGGTCTAGGAAATTAATACCTTGATTGCATTAACCCCTCATCTAAAGAAATCGGTCGGGGCCTAGTCAACATATATAATAGATTAAGCAGTGGGATTTTCCTCATCCTTTGTTGCCTTTGTTGACGTTGGGAAGGCCGGGCTGTTGCCGACGGGCGGGAAGTTATTCGTTCCTGGCAGACTGCGAGGAGTCTTATCGCCGTATACTATTTATTTGAGGGGTTAGAATTGGGGCCTTCATTTGTATATGCAGTACGGCAGAACGAGGGAATTGTAAAAGCAGACAACTCTGCGAAACCTATAGATGAGCGCACTGGAACCATGTCGCTATATAATCCTTACCTCGCTCAAATAGGGCATAGCTGGTGTATAATAGAATCGGCAATGCGACCATCACAGATGTCCATCTAGTGGTAAGACGAAAATGTTAGTATGCATAGCATACATACCAAAGACAGCCTGGGCTATATAGAACGAATCTATGGCAGCCCAATGGGAGGAAACCGAGACCACTTACTTTCTCGCGAGAGATTTATATTGCTTGGTGTTCCTTATATCCTGGGGAATAGGGCGCGGTTGGCCCTGAGCTGGACCTGGACCCGGAGCGTGACCCTTGGGCTGTTCCGGTCTTTGAGTCGGTAGCCGCTTGCCTTCCTGAGGTGGCACCTGCGTGGGTGAAAACTTCAATGGGGGAGGAGAGGTTTTGGGTGGTTGAGAAGGCATTTCCGTAAAAGCTGTTAGAGAGGGCTCCAGACTTTTGTTGGAATCACTAATGGTCGGTGATGCTGTTGCTGCTGCCGCTCCTTTTGAACTGCTAGCCGCCAAAGCGCTGAGTACTTTGGAACTCTGCGTCGCTGCAGCTGCTTTAGCGTATGGCCTTTCAGCTACAAATGTAGTGTCCGTTTCTTGTTTGCTCCGTTCCGCAAGTCTTTCTTGTCCAATTGCTCCTGATACTCTCGTATCTTTGATACTAGCAATCTTCGCACTGTGTGGTATTGATACCTGATCCTGAGCCTGAATAGTATGTCCAGCCAAATCTTGCTTCTTCCCGTCCGCTTTCCGTTTTTCCAATGGCTCTGCAGATTCTAACTGCGGGATCGACTGTGTAACCGGAACTGTAGGTTCAATGGGTTGTCGGGCGGATGAGCTCGATGCAGAGTTTGAGGATGTTGACGTGCGCTTCGCGTTAGCAATTCCACTCTTCGCCTTCCTATCGGTATCTAAAGGTTCCGAAGGCGCAGGCGAGGGAGTTGTCGTCGTATTTTGTATGGTAGAATTGGGAGTGGGAGGCCGGGTTGATTTTTTCTGTGGGGTTGTGCTGGTTTTCGAGTCCTTTGCGCTGGATTTTCGGCCAATTGGCGCAGTACTTTCAGACTTTGGTTTGGATGCTGCGGTGGAATTGGATTTTGGAGAGGAATTGCGCGAGGTTTGCGGAGTGGTGGCAGTGGCTGAAGCTGTTTTCTTGCTTTTGTTCGTAGTCGTTGAAGCTGCTGTTGTTGATTTGGATCGTTTTGCGGTGGTTGTTGAGGAGGAGGTTTCGTTTTCCGGGGCAGCGGCGGCGGCGGTGACAACCTTCTTGGGCCGACCGCGCTTCTTGGTTACAACCTCGGGAGTGCTGGACATGATATTTGCAATATTTCTAGATATTGAACTGATATAAGTATTTATTCGAAAAGAAATTTAAGAAGCAAAATAAATAGAAAAGTCAAAAGATACCAGAAACCGTGTCTATCCCGCAAAAAAGAAAGGAGTCCGAGTCATTGAAATATTTCATCAACCGCATCAATCGAGCCCGCTGATAGGCAGAGCCATTCCTTTTCCCTGTCACTTGTGCCTGCGCTACTCCATCCTTAACCGTGAATCAGCCCGAGTCGCGCGTTCGGCACGGCAGACGCGTGGGATCTTTGCACGGGGAACCCTGTCTCGTGTCGGCGCTTGGGCCGATTGGGATATGGTACCGGTGATTACTCTTCAATATTGGGTATGCTGGCGTCAAGATATATGTATTCAAGAAGTAGACGGTCAAAGGTTGCTTGAAATCGCAGTGAAAAATAACCGGTGGATTGAAGAAGATGGGCCGGCTTAGGAAACGCTAACCCCTGAGATGCGGTTCGTGGAACGCTTTCAAATAAACAGCAGCATGGAGTTTGGCTGTAGATGACCTGCTTGCAAGCTGCTTTCAAACAGATGTCGCGTTGAATACAATTATTATGTTTGAAAGTAGTGGGTAAAAGCTCAATCCAACGTCATTTATTCACTAAACGACATCACGATCAGAGTCAAGAATCAAGCAAATAAAATAAGTAATATACACATAAAGCTATTGACTTCATCTCTCTCTCTCATCCATACCATTATAAGACATACTGCGTAGACATCGAGAGCTGGTATCACCACAGGCCTAAACGTAGTATACATGACTCCAGTGGAAATAAACGAATAAACAGTAGATAAAATGCAAAACGCCCACACGAATTCCACCCAATGATTTTTCAAAAGCCCGGGAAATAATGCCCGTTTGCGCGCCAGACACTGACTTGACAACGGTATGATAATGTCCGCAAACACAATGTGCAGGAAAATCGTCAGTCAGACCGAACAAACAAACAAACGTCACAGTAAAACTCCATTTTTTACCAGCAGCTAGGGCGATGGTGTAATGCGATTTCTCCCATACCATGCATTGTATGCTCTCACCCATTCCTTCTATTCGATATGCCGGCCCAAATGAGAGAGGGAAAAAATAATAAAGGGTTGCGCTCAACGCAATCAATATCGTTAAGGGCAGGCCATTCCAACCCCCGTTTCCGCGAGGAATCCGTTTCTATAAACAAGAGTCTTGAAAGTAGAAATAAAGACGAACACTGACTCCAAATATCGTGTGAGTCTCGTTAGACACGCTTTCTAGGTGTTGTACAAATAATTCGGAAGATTCCATGTGACCGTAATAAATATGCCGTCGTGATGGGATAATAAAACCGAGTTGCTATGCAGTAAAGTGCGAGAAGGGGAAGAACCAATGTAAAACAGAATTTCGAAGTGTTCAATCCTATATCATGCTTCCTTTGCCGGAGCTTCTTGCCCAGTCTGAGCAGCGGAGGCAGGAGCGTCTTTCTCATTAGAAGAAGTCTCCGTAGCGGCCGCAGCAGGAACGGGGTCATTCGCAGGACCAAGTTCTGGCGCAGTCATTTCGTTGGCTGCTGTGGTGGACGATGCGGGCTGAGGTTGAAGAGCGGTCCGTTTGCCCCTTTGGCGGGGCTGTCTAGCTCTAATTCTACCCCTAGTCCCCGACTCGCGAGTTGCGGTTGTAGTAGTGGTAGTCGCGGAGTCGGTGGCCCTTTTCGATGGGCGCCCTGGTCCACGAGAGCGGCCTGAACCACGAGGGCGGCCTGGATTACGAGCACGCACAGCAGGCTTGGAATCCACGTCCATAGAATCTGCATCTGCTGGGTCTGCTGCGTCAAGGGGCTGGGTGGTCGTGGATGCGGATTCTAGAACAGGTGCAGGGGTACCTGCGTTCAAGCGACGTCTTTTACCCGTGCTTATTTTGCTGAGGGAAATGGTAGAATCGTCGTCATCTTCCTGTTTTGGGACGACGTCCTCCAAGGCCTGGCCAGCAGTACGTTTTCGGGACACCCTCGTTTTCTTGCTGGGCCCAGCAGAAGTATCGGATTGCTTAGCAGACGATTTTCTCATGGAAGCTTCGCTCCCATCGCTAGCACTTGAAGAAGCCATTTCCGCAGCGTAGATCTCGTCGTATCTCTCGATGGCTAGCTTAATCCCCTCCAAATCCATGGAGCGATCCACGAGGATTCCGCGCGTGCGAGCTGCTTGGAAAACCTTCGCTTTTTCGGTTTCTATATCAACATCTTCAGAAACGAAGTCGCCTTCAAGATCCAATGGAAGGTTTGGCTTTCGACCCGGAGGAGGATAGCCGAAAGCATCGTCTCGTTCGACCTGGATAAGCGATTTTAACTGAGGTGGCGACTGGGGAATGCGGGGATCATTGAAGGAATCCCTGGGTCTGATCCAGGTATAAGTATCGGGAACAATGACATTTTCATCGTTGTGCTCGTTGCCGAGCCCAGTATGGACCCATCCATCACTGTCAGTCCAGGGACGAGGCAGGTAGGAATGAGACAAAACAGACGGATCAAGGGAAATCTGGTCGGGACTAGAGGTAGGCTCCTTTGAGACAGCCGATTCGATAACATTTTTATCAGAAACAATGTTTTCAACTGCAGGTGCCTGCGCAACACCTATTGGCGCCGCTGCCTCATTCAAATTGGCCGACGAAGGGGCGGCGGCCGCAGCCACATCCTTGTAAGTGACAACACCTTCGATAGTAGTATCAACAAGACCGGTTACACTAACTGGAGCATCTTCCGCAGTTGTGGCGGGAGTAGGAGCACCGGTTTCCGAAGGCGGCTCCGTTGGCGCGGAAGCTGTAGGCTGAGAGGACGAGGAGGGGCTCCCATTGGCGGATGTTGCTTGGCTTGCCGTTGGGGCACTAGCCTCTGGAGTTTTTTCCGCAGCCTTCTTCAGAGAAGCTGCCAACTGCTCAGCATACCAGTTACGGCGTGCGCGATGGACATCAACCACTTCTTCTGGCTTGAAATCAGGCTTTTGAGCAGCCGTGGCCAGTTCAAGGAGTTGCTCAACCATCTCTTTAACTTCCGGAGGCACACTAGACAGGACAGAAGAGGATGCGGGGGCTGGGGCTGGGGCCGGGTTGGGAGCAGCGGCAGCGGCAGCGGCCGAGGCGGGGAGGTTGGGGGTGGCAAGTTTGGTCTTCTTCGTTTTGAGCGTGATAAATCTTCTAGTAGCGGAATTAGGCTCCCGGGGTCCAATGCCGGTTTGCCCTGCAATCTCCTCGATGGTGCGAAGGGTGCGAGTTGGCCGTTTTGGCGACCTCGGAGCGGTATCGACTGTAGTAATGGCATTGACTGGGGCATTGGCATTAACTGCAACATTCGCATTGACTGCAGCATGGGGATCGGAGACTTGTTTGTTCAAGTCGCTGCTAGGGGCGCCGGAATCTGCACTGGCAGTTGCAACAGCGTACTCCTCAAGCTTCGCAACATGGGACTCTTTCTTGTTCGAAGATCTTGGCTTTTGTTGGCCCCTTTTTGATCTCGCCTGCGAGCTCAATTTGGCCTCCATGGCCCTGATCGTGGGCTTTCTAATGCGACTAGACTGACGAGGCATGCTGGAAGATGAACGATCGCTTGTAAAAGATGAGGTTTGTGTGTCGATAGATATGGGGGAAGTGCTTGTGCGAGAGTATTCTGGTAAATGATGGTGAGAGGAAGTGGATGAGGATGAGAAAGAGAAAGAAGACGGACTGGGCAAAGGAGAAGCTGGATGGCTCTCCAAAGCCCTAGTCACAATAGACAGTCGTTGTTTATTGACATTCTGAGGTGAATGAGATGTTTTGGGGCTGTGGTAGTTTGACAACCCACTGACTGCATCAAATTTTCCATCCAGCCCCCAGCAAAATTCACTGGAGTTGAATTCTGAAACAATGATGTTGACAACTTTTGAAACATCAGGATTGTTTGACAGAATCGTGAATGCTTTTGTAAACTGGGGGGATAGAGATGTTTCCACATCAAGAACCTTGACTAGAGCATCAGTTGCTGGTCGACTTTTCGATTGCAATCCTGGATAAAGAGCAACAAGGACATTGGAAATAAGTTTCCCTGCAGTAGCTACATCCGCATCTATACGATGCTCGTCGAGCATTTTGTTTAACAAGCCATCTCCAAATCCAGGCTTGAATCGCTTTAACTTCGCCAACTTTGGAGCGATTCTTTTTGCTTCCAAATCCATAAGATGGTGAAAAGATTTGCTAGAAAGGGAGCCCATTGGAAGACTTTGTTTTGCCTCATGCTGGTTGCTACTCATCGTTGATTGGTCGTTGTCTTTACGTTTATCATTCGGTTCTGCACAAACCGCCAGTGAATTAGACAAACGCCATTGTGTCAAAGAGAGATTTTCAACTTACGATGGGGCATACTGGAATCCGAACAACGAACCCCGTTGACAGGATACAAGGATGCATTATTTTTAGCTAGACTTCGACGAGTGCTTCGTCTTTGCGGCGTATTACTTTTCAGTGCATCCTGCTCCAAAGGCAGGTTCTTTCCCGCATCGTGGATTTTGTGGGCAAGCCAAATGGCCACCGCAATTGGGTGATTGTCCCAAGGATATCTTGATAAACTTAAGAGGTCTAACTTCGACGCAGCTGGCGATTGTGTACGGTCTTTCTTGGCAGCATTTCCGCTACACTTGGCTCCAACGTGGTCTAGTGGCGAGGACAAGGAATGCTCCAAGGGAGGCCGACTACGGCTCTGTATCTGGGAAACAGGCGATACTTCAGCACTTCCGTCTACCTGCCAGTTTCGAGAACAATCCGCATTGTAACTATTGGTCCGTCGGCGCTTTGAGATGTGCGAGCAGTCTGATTGCATAGAGGTGTGCGACGTGAGCGACGAAGGAGAGGTTCTGGAGAAGCTACCCGAATCGGTCTCGTCGTCCAGCAGAGTTACTACGGCCTGCTCCACTACTGTTGGGTGCGCATGGTTATATGTCTGTAATCAAATACCAGCATGTTAGACATTTGGGTATCTAACAATTGTTGGTAGAGAAAGAGAATGAACAATACCAAAGTAGTGCCACCCATACTCATTATCGTGTGCGGTCCCTGCAGCCTGAAACAAAAATACGGGGTCAGTTATTGATTCTCTTGTGAATAAGATATATGAAACAAAATAACGAGGCTGGGCTAGGGACACAGAAGTGTTGTGGTAGTAGCATCCAGAATCCTCGCTGGGGAAGGAAACCATTCACTCGAGGGCCAACACACAACTTACAGGCTTGCCGTATAAGCTGGTATTCACCGGGAAACAATTAATATACGGATAAAGAATGGCAGGGGAGTATTTTAATTGTTTTCCAGAGCCCAGGCCACTTTGTTTTGGTGACTGGGAAATGCGCAGAAAGTACAAAGCAACGCCGCAACAAGCCAGCCCTAGCAGATATAAGACGAGGCAAGGACTGGATGCAGGCAGTTTAAGCGGGAGAATACAGCAAGATGCATGTCAGATATTGCGAGAGGAGGTTGAATAAGAGGTCTGTAGAGTAGACAGGCGTCTTTTCAAAAAAAAAATACCGCTGCTGGCGGGAGTTGGAGGGCAGGCAAGGAGAGAAACAGATGTTTGAGGGCAGCAGTTCGACAATCTTCTGCGTCTTGATCTTCCCGTTTGAGCAAAAACAATTAGGGCTTCGGAGCCCTACCTGACCCTTGTTGGGGCTAGTGTGCTGCGCTAGCCGCTTTGGGACCCAGAGATCGCCGCTAGCCCCGATGCGGAACTCTGGCCAGCTTTCAGAAGAACATCGCATAACATCATCGTATGTCAACAGACACTGTTCACTCCAATTACACGGTTATTGTGTATTCAATTGAGGTGGTTTGAACTCCGGAGAGACCGTTTGGATTGCCTTATTACCGCCAGACACGTATCCCACAGCTAATATTCCCCCATATCTCAACATGCAACTGCGGTCACTTCTCCAGGCCGGCCTGCTGCTGTCGGCATTCTCCTCGGCTTGGGCAGCCTCAGACTGGGGGTTCAATGATGCCACGCTCACAATTGCACGAAAGGGAGCTGGGGTAGGCAGCGGACTGAAAGAGAGGTTTGTCACGCTCCGATTCGCTTTTACGGTTACCCCCCATACCGGTGCTGACTATACCCTGCGGAGTATCTAGTTTGTCGGAGAAGAAGCCCTTATCGAAGCCACTTGCCTTTGGAGATGCCGACATACTTAAGCTTAGCTTGACCGCGCAAGAAGGCAGTTCCGCCAAAAGACCTCATCAAGCCTTTCTACTACTCAAGGAACAAGACACGGGGCTGGACCTCTCTTACCCATTGAGCGTAAAGGATAGCGGCAAGGCGAAATTAGAGTTGGTTAGTAGCTATACCACACTTCACGACAATCCGGCACAAACGACGTTTTCGTATTGACAACTTTATTTTTATATAGGCGCAAAAGGATCTCCCGACACAATTTCTGCTGTCATCAAAACCGATCGAAGCTAGTTTCGTGATTGCCTCGTTCGGGTCGGCAAAGGGATTCGATAGCCCCGTTTTCGAGCTGGAGATCTCCCGTGAAGATGCTGCTGGCGCACCGGCCCCTTCCGATACTGTTAGATATGGCAAACGCGATGAAATTTATCATATCTTTAAGGCTGATCCCAAGAGCCCTCCCGTCGTCGTAACACTGGTGTTTGTTGTAGCAGTCCTGGCTGCTCTGCCTACACTTGCGGGATTGGTACGTATAACCAAATGACACTGCATAAGATCTTAGCTAACATGTTGTGTAGTGGTTTTACCTGGGTGTGAACCTGAACCATCTTCCACTAGCACTAAAGTCGTCTCCTATCCCGCACGCCTTGTTCCTCGGCTCCATTGTCGGACTGGAGGGTATATTCTTTCTCTACTACACAAAGTGGAATCTCTTCCAAACACTCCCTGCCGCATTCGCAATGGGTGCCGTCGCCTTTGTCAGCGGAAGTCGTGCGCTGAGCGAGGTGCAAGAGAGGCGTCTTGCAGGGTTGCGCTAGCTAGCTATTAAGATTACGTCGGTTTTATTATGTAGTTGGGAAAAAAGTTACCAGACAAAAGGGCCATGCGAATTGATGCTGGGATATTATCATTGCGTTTTTCATGAACATATATATCTCTGATTTGTACCATAGAACTCATTCATGTATTCTAGAAACGACCCTGTCCTCAATGTGGGAATTCAATGAACACATAACAGCATCTGTGGTGTAAACGACCTCCCGTAGAAGCTTGGACCACTTCCGATCCCATCTCCGCAACTGTTAACGACTCCCGGCGCATTCTTATATCGTACCACTCATTCCAACCATCCACAGACTATCACAATGGGCGCATCATCCTCAAAACCCATCAAGGCGGCTGCCAGCGCTGCTTCTCGCCGCCAATACCCCAAGAAACCCTCCCCGTCCACCACCTCCGCCAGCAGCGCCCAACCCGCAGACGGAGCGGCGAAGACGGCCAGCCAACAACAACAGCAGCAACAGCAGCAACAGCAACAAGGCCCGGTATATCATTCAAAGGAGAAGGCTAGCGCTTCAAGGTCGGAAGGTATGCGCACAATATTTTCAAGCAAGAGGGTGCAATGAATGCATTGCGTCCGGAACCCGCTTCCCCCTCCCCGCCCCCCTCCCCCCAGACCCCAAAACTCCCTTCCATTCCCCGCCCTTCACCCCAAACCAATACCGAACCCCATCCCAAAGCATAAACAATAATGCCACCACGCCCCTGAAACAAACAACTCACCAAACCCCACCCACACCCAGCAATCGACCTCGACGCCCGCGACCCCCACTTCGCCGCCTCCCTCCGCTCCCTAGGCCCCGTAATCCCAAACCCAACCCTCTCAAACTCCTCCACCTTCAACCAACCACCACCACCTCATACAAACTCTCCCTCCCCCTCTCCCTCTTCATCCCAATCCCCAACCCCCTCCCAACCCAACCTACAAACTCCCATACCCCCCACAAATCCCGCCCTCCTAATCCTCTCCGCGCGTGCCGAGCTCGAAAAAGCCGCCGAGCGCGAGCTCGACTCGCTAGGCCGGCATAGCTATGCGGGCCGCCAATTGCTAGACGTCGTCACCATCAAGCAGATACTGGCTATGCGGGAGAAGGAGGGGGTGAGCCAGGAGGTTATTGAGAGGCAGTTTCGGTTGCGGAAGGGGGTGTTGGGGATGTTGGGCGGGAAAGGGGTTACGGGGGTTGTTAGATGAGTTCTCGTTTTTCCTCTTTTTTTTTCTGGCAATTAATAGGGGATGCTGGCGAGGGGCGGAGGAAGAAGGGGGGTTATTGTTTGAAGTGGATTGTGTTGAGACTCATTGTATATTATATATGATTGTACGGCATCAAGGAGTTTTTCTGGCTTTCTGGTTTTCTGTTTGATGTGTATTTGCCATTTGCTATCTGCCATTTGTTTGAATCAGGGAACGTGTACTACTACTTGCTATGTAACAAATCTCTCCGATGATAACCATGGTCCAATTGAGTGGCTAAGTAATAAAGGCTAAATAACATATGCATTTCGTAAGGTTCGTTTAAGGAGAGGAAGAAAGAATATAACAGATATCGTCGGAGCAACTCACACATTTAAGTGCCAGCCCAGAAAACGAGGGGAAGGGGTATGTAAGTATGTATGCCGTAGATGACAGACAACAATAGACAAATAGACGAACAGAAGCAAACACGACAGTCAACACAGCATGAAAAGTAAAACTCGTAGATAAAGTACGAGTAAACCAAGTCAACCAAGTACCTACTTTATTAAAATACCGATCCGTGTAGCATATTCCAACTTCCAGAGACTTCCATATTGCTCGTAAACCTTTGCATGGTCTCAGATGTAGAACATCGTATTCGTCAAGTTACTATGTACCGTCACATCCGCTGCAGTAGGCTCAGAAGCAGCGTCCCCAGCCCCAGACACCACACTGGTATCCGGCGTGACATCATACAAGTGGCTGAGATACCGTCTGGCCCGCTCACACACTAGATCTGCATAGTAAGCGGGCGGACAGATACTAACTGCTTTGGTCGCGCGGCCAAACAAATAGCACAGGTTATGAGTCAGGTCCTCCAGCTCATCAGCGATGCTGGCAAATTTCCCTGAACCCTTCTTGCCGGCAAATATCTCATCAAGGATGACGTAGTAGTGACCCGGGCGGGCGGTACCATGGAGCGCGGTGTGGGCTTGCAGGAAGAAGTCCCAGTTCCGCGTCTCGGTGACGCCGCGATCGACAACAGTGCCATTGTTTGGGTTGCTGCTACCGTCGGCGTCGGCTTCCTTAATAGGGTAGAAACGGGTGTTGTGGCGTTTGCCGACGATCACAATGGTAATCTTAGGGAGCCCCTTTTTGGTTTGATCCGCCCGGTATACGGCTTTGCAGGCGGAACGGAGGAGGGGAAGTTCCTGTTCAAGCACGGTACCATATTGGCCTTCGGAAACACCATCGCGGTAGATTAGGATATTCTCTGGCAAGCCTTTGTTGTGGTTAAACCATAGATGGAGACGGGACTGAAGCATCGAGTTAAGATCAGAAACCATTTCAGCGCGGGCCTGGCCTTGAAGACGAATACTGGCAGGCCATTGGGCGAGGACTTTATCTACGCTCGCAACCATTCCAGCGATACTTGGCGCGTTGGGGGCGGAACCAGGAGCGGGATGAGTGACATCAATGC
The DNA here is from genome assembly GCA_002573585.1 of Helicocarpus griseus UAMH5409. Classification (NCBI taxonomy): domain Eukaryota; kingdom Fungi; phylum Ascomycota; class Eurotiomycetes; order Onygenales; family Ajellomycetaceae; genus Helicocarpus; species Helicocarpus griseus. The sequence goes on along the minus strand of PDNB01000057.1, from coordinate 55,894 downwards.
CAACGACCATGGTTTTGCCGTCATTGATGATACCCAGTTTGCTCGGCGGAAGGCGGTGGTTGGCACCACCAAGCTTCAAATTAAACTTGAGGGCAACGTTGGCGAAATATTGCGGCGAATTCTTCGCGAGCCCCCGTGCCAGAATGCAGACAGTATGGATGCCCTCCTTGATGTCTCCTAGAGTTTTGACCTTGTTGTAAATTGGAGAACTGGCAAATGGCAGAATCACCAGAACCAACTTCACCTTTTGCTGGCGGAGGGCAGCAAACTCTCGACCAAGATCCACGTCCTCTGCGGTTTGACCCTGGGGAATAACGACCTCCGTTGACGATCCTGGGGCGAAAATAGTGAGACCTTGCGATCTTGCGGTCCTAACGAAGCCCTCAACATTCTCGGCAATGAGACGACGATGCTGCTTTAGGTTCTCTTGATATTCGTTTGTAAAATATAGGTAGGTCCAGGAGGGTACCGTTGATCCTAGCGAGAACTGGACGTTTTGGAGGTTCCAGCCACCATTCATAGGGTTCTTGGTGTGCTGTCCCTTGTACTCAATGATGGTGGGAGAGTCCAATACACGACCAGGAACGGTAATCAATTTGGATGACATAGTCAAACCCATACCGGTCTGATAAATTTTAGCTGGAGAGCCCATGTCTGGGAAGTAAGGAAGTAGAGGGACTTACTAGCATGGCGTTCAACTGCGGAGTGACACCAAGTGCCTGAGATCCGTTAGTGACGATTGACCTAGCATTCTCTACTGGTCTCTTGACAGCAAATTTAATCATATTTTGGGTCTGGTTCGGGGTAAGCTTGGCATTTGCCGGCTGCCCAGGAAGCACCTCGCAGACCTCCGCGGGAAGATAGATGGGGCGCTGCTTGTTGCCAACGTTGACAACGGGGAGATTGTTGTTGAGCTTGGGAAGGTGAGGGTAATCTATAGAGGGTAAGAAAAGGAGAAACATAGCTTTGCATGTTCACTTACAGGTCTCAAAGTACCTGGCAACAGTCACGTATTTACCAGCAAGAGGATCTTGGCCAGGTTTAGCACCGTCCTTTTTGCCTTCATAGAAAAACTGGACCGTCTGAGGTCCTGCTCCAAGCCATGGAACTATCGGCGGGCTTGGTAAGCCATTGCCATCGCCCTGAGCAGCAAGACCCTCGATAGTCTTGATCCGCATGATGACTTGGCCTGCCTTATTTTTGCGGGGGATATGCGTGACATTGACGCGTACTCTCTTGAGAAATCGGTGCAGCTTGGTGATCATTTGAGAATTTCCTGCATTACCCATGAAACTGCGCATGACTTCAGGCAAGGGACCACTGGTGTAGCAAGGGGTGGCCTTGACTTGGATGTTCACAAGCAGGCGAGATGTAGCCGCACGAACACTAACAAAGAAACCCCGAAGTGCTGTAAGCCCGCCATTGAGGTTGTACGACTCCGCACTTCTCCCCAAAGGGAAATGCTTGTTGGCACCGACGGACATTATGTTCCGATCGGTTTTCGGGTGGTGGCCGAAGACGATGTTCAGCGCCTGGATGATGTCCTCCTTTGCCGCAAGCGGCGTGCTAGTAGATGGGGAAGACAGGTATTGGAGCAAAGGGGCAACGTCGACCGAACCAATTGCAATGACCCGGACTTGATAGGTCCTGGGATTAGCTTGAGCTTGGTCTTCGTCCTCAAGTCGATATGTCACCGGAAAGGATTCCTTCTCAATCTGGAGTGCGGTTCTGCAAACGAAGGTTGCCTTGTAGTCAGTCGCAATTCTGTTTGGCATGTTTCCGAAATGCTCTTCCAACAGAAGCTCAATAATTCGCTTCAGCTTCTTGCCAGAGGGGACTTTGCCATCCTGCTCCGGCTTGATCTCTACCTTGTACCGGTACAGGGAGAGGTTGGAGCTGGAGATCATTTCAAAGTAATTGGCCCATAGCAAGACTGGTCTTCCTTGAGTCCCATAAGCAGGTCGTAGGGGGAAGTTTCTGTTGATTGACAAAGACTCCAAACTCAATTCCTTCCCTGGACCAGCAGCTCCCTTGTATTGGTCCTCCACTTTCTTGACCTTGGGATCCGGAGTGGGGATGATGCCGTCAGGATAACTATGAGAAGAAACAAGTTAGAGAAACTGGACTCTGAATAGGATGGCAGATATAGTCCATACGAAAACACTTCTTTGATGTTATTGGAGCCGCCTCCCCGCCCTCCACGAAACACGCCACGATTTCCACGGCCACGATCATCTCCCCGGAACGCACCACGCCCTCGTCCGCCCGATTGAGTATCGAAGATGGGGTGGCCGCCACGTCCACGACCACCGCGTTGTCCACCACGATCCCCTCCTCCACGGTCTGTATACCCGCGCCCTCTGGCGCCACCACGAGGTTGCTGGCCCGACATATCGGCAATTCGGTGTAGGTAGGGGAAAGGATATGAGCTGTATTGGGTGATTTGTTAGTGGATATGAAGCCGCTTTCGTCGAGTGTAGATATCAATACAGCAAAGAAGCGGGAGCACTCACAAAAGAGGTTAAGTAGAGGAGTTGTGGTCAGCTATATATTGAGCAGAAAGGTCTCCAGGGATTCTTGTTGTTTTGCTGGAGGCCTCAAATGCGGCGTGGCAGAGGCGTTGGCCGTTTATTATTAGTATCTTGAACAGTTACAGCAGCAGCCCCCAGAAATATGACCTGTTATGTTGCAGTCTGCAGAAGAGATGATTCGTCTTGCAGCACTGCAAATGTGGAGGCAGGGTGCCAATAAAGAGACGGCGGCTGCAAGAAGCAGACAAGAAGCAGACAAAAAAGCAGCCAATGCAAGAGAGTTCTGTGTTTACCGCCCGCTGGAGTCAGTGATGCCGTGGTTAGAGGTTGAGCTTGTTTGTCATTGTTTTGATGCTGTTGTTGATAAAGAGTTGTGAAGAAAGAGTGAGTGTATCAACATTATTATTAGCCTGGAAGCAATAACAGACACAGACACAGACACAGCTTCTTCTTTATAACAACATTCATCCTCAATATGATACATCTCCTGGAAACAATGTCCATTGTCCTGTGTTGAACTCAGGATGCAACAACATGCTGGTCAACCCTTCTTTGTCCATGTACACATACTGTCCATGTACATGTACAGTGGCAGTATCCCGCCGTCAAAAAACACATTGAACCCAGACTGAGGCCCCTCTCTTGAATAATGATCCAATGTAAGGCTGACTCTGCCAGGCATTTCAGTCTGTTCATGATGACATCTTCCAGCAAGTGATCAATGCGGGGTGGGCATCCCAGCTTTGATCTATCAAACCAACACCAGGATGCTTCCCCAGGGTGGTGCCACAGCGAACCCTGGCAGCCAGTCCTAGGCTTCAACTAACCGACTAAAGAGATAAAGCCTGGCATTCCGACTGGAGAATGGGATGCAATTTCAAATCCAACTGGCTGTCCCTGTCCGCATGGGTCTCGCAACGTCAGACAAACAAAAATCACCGTTGAGGGGATTGAGAACCGATGGGAGGCCTCGACGGGTTATTGCATAAACCGAGATCAAAGAAAAGAACAGCTAGCCATCTACACATATTATTATACAGTGTTATTGAAGCAAACTGGTGCATGTCCCCACTTCCTGAACTTATAATTGATGACGCTGATGTGTCTTCTTTTAGATTCTTTTGCCTTGGGTCTTTTATCTAATCTTATAACTCAAAAAAACATCCTGACATAGGCTGCTTTGAGGAAGATATTTCTCCCTATTTCCCTTGTCCGAGCCATCCGACATACAAGGAAGTATTCAGTCTGAGGAGTATCCTAGGCTGCTACCCTGCTTGATGTCCGTCCGTCTTCATCTTCTTTCCCTCGGCTTCTTCTTTTTACAGTATAAACCTGGAGCATAAAGGAAGGTCGGCATTATCCCCGCACGAAAGCCAGCCCTTTCCTTGTCCTTCTTTTTGCTCAAATTTTGGACCGAACAGCTTGGTGGGGCTTCCAACGGTCCCTATCACTCAAAGAAGATTCTTTTGTGGCAATGAGAATACCCAGGGCTTTATTCCATCGCGTGCTTTGAAAAAGCTAGGCCATTGGCACTTTTGAATTAGCGGTATTAAGGACCTGGGCGATACCGATTGGCTGGTGTTAATATCACGGAGTCAACAGGACAAGGATGCATGAATTGAATGAACTACAAAAGGTATCCTTAAGCGTCTGCGTCTATCAGAACGGCCTAAAGCTGGAGTATAATGACCCATGTCTAAATTCATCAGCATCAGCCAGGCTACAGGAACAAAGAGAAAGGGGCAGGATTTTCTTTGGCATGTTTCAGAAAAGATATAACATTTGTATCTTCTGATGACATCAAGTGATGACGCGCCCTGTTGACTTCTCAGTTTTGAGATCAAGATTTTACGTTGCGCAACAGATATCCCTACGGCTCGAGCCAAGCTTCAATAGAGTGGAACAATCTGCCCTCATGGTGCTCACCAGACTATGCGGCTCTACTGTACTCAAGCCACTGATAATCAGGATCTGAGAACATGCTTGCTCGGCGTGATGGACGAGCTCATTGCTACTGCAGCCGGTGAGATCCAGTGCATCATTCTTTTTTACGGCCGAGTAACCAGAGCACGAGCAGGTCACTGCAGAATCTGTCGTGGGCTTCGTTTTTGATATGGCATAATCAATAACGAGCTAGGGCCCCTGTTCACATATATCTTTTCTGTTTATCGTACTTCCTAAAATGGCTGGACTATAGCCTGAGGACACCACTTGCTCGTTCCTTTGGAGACTTAGCTTTTGGGTTGACGATATTGACTTTTGAGAATATTACAGGAGGACGGGTTATCCTGAGGGGAATGACCAGCCATACACATCGACAGCAACATCGACGTTCTAAAACAGACAAGCATTTACGTTCGCAGGACGAGAAACTAAAGAAGCATGCGAGATGTTTAGTACGAGATTTCATCAATGGTCTATAAAAGTCATTTTCAGCCTAGTAGTCTTAGCCATTGACTTGGCTGGCAGTCCGAAGGACGGTAACATGACAAGCTTATCGGATTTATGACCATCCTCTCCCTAGAAGAAACGTGATTTTTCTGATTTTTATACTTCCATATCTATTATCAGCCTCTATATCCAATTAATCGCAAACAACTACGGGCTTGACCAGAAAGATCGCCATTTGAGATTCAGGGGTTGCATATTGTTCTCTCCCACGCTTCGGCCCGACCCTCCGGGATATCCCCAGATTCTGATCGGGTCGCCATTGACACTTCCCCGGATTCCAAACATATGGAGGGCTCGTCACCTCGACTGCTGATTTATAACAGGTTTTGCTTCGAACGTCTTGGAGTCAATTTCTCGTACTTTAGTTGCATGCACTGTGTCACTAAGAATCTCTGTCCCGACGGGCCGTTGTCTTGCCCTCTAAACAAAATCGCCTCAGCTTTCAGCGCCTAGTACTCAATATAGTACTTGCTCTTCTGGCCTCCTTTCTTCTTGGCTATATAATGCCTCTCTTGGCCTTCACATTTTTAGCCAGACAAGATGGCACCATGATCCGGCCCCCGATGCTTGGCCACTATGGCCGACTTGATGTTGCATGACCCTCTTCTCTACACTACGGTTTACGAACCCCGCGTTCTGATTAACGTGGGATATTGTATGTATAAATATGTGGACAGAACGTGGCGTCCCCTTGACCAGATCCACGAAATCGACCATTGTCTGTTTTTTTTTTTTTTTTTTTTTTTTGAATGACTACACGTTATCTCTTAGTTGACAAGATTGATATTCAAAAACCGGAACCATGAAGTTGGCAACAACAGTGCTAGGGGCGCTCAGCCTGTTTGGATACGTGCATGCGCATGCCGTAGGTTCGTTGCCCATACCTTCTACATGAGATGCGATGTGTATACAGCATGCTGACAGTGTAAACCAGTTTACGGAATCTGGGTCAACGGTCAAGACCAGGGCGATGGCCAGGGCAAATACATCCGCTCGCCGCCCTCCAATGATCCCGTAAAGGATCTTTCCAGCCCCGCCATAGCATGCAACGTGAACGGCAATCCCGTTTCTGAATTTGCCAAAGCGGCTGCGGGCGATGAGATTATGGTGGAATGGTATCATAACAGGTGCGTCCTTTACATAGATCTTCTCATATCTCTTGTACCAATTCTTAAAACCAATCAATTGAGTCTACTCCTTGCTAAAATAATATTCTCAACAGCCGCGGCGACGACATAATCGCCTCCTCCCACAAGGGCCCCATCCAAGCCTTCATAGCCCCTTACACGGACGGCAACGGCGCCTCCGCCACCTGGACCAAAATCGCGTCTCAGGGCTATGACTCCTCCCGCGACAAATGGGCCGTCGACGACCTAATCGCCAACGGCGGCAAGCTCCCCTTCAATCTGCCCTCCAACCTCGCACCCGGCAAGTACCTGCTCCGCCATGAAATCATCGGCCTGCACGAGGCGGACGCAACGTACGACGTGAACCCCATCCGCGGCGCGCAGTTTTACCCCTCCTGCATTCAGCTGGAGGTTACGGGAGGTGGAAGTGAAAGTCCCGGGCAGAACTTTGGGTTTAATCAGGGGTATTCGTATTCGGATCCGGGTATTCATTTTAATCTGTATCAGTGTCCGAATGAAGGGCCCGAGGGCGGGTTTAGTTATGGGTGTTTTGGGGAGTATACGGCGCCTGGGCCGGAGGTTTGGGGGGCGTAGATTGCTGAATAAGGGGATCTAGCTTTTTCTATGACTTGTTATACTTTTGGTTATGCTGTGGTTTGCCGGATGATTTGGGTTGGAATTGACTGTTCAGAGAACAAGGGGGGCAATTCTATATTACTGTTCGCCAATTGAGGGGCTTGATGGGGAGAATTGAAATTGATTTATGATAAACAATAACTTGGATCATAATGTTTTCTTATGTATCAGCCCTACTCCGTGAAAATGCCATGGTGAGTGATGTATGTAAGATATGAAGGGGCCCGGGCCATGAGGCGTCCGCTAGGTTAACGGGCAAGTGATGCATACCCGCGGGCCGTACGATGCATGTCTTCATAACCCTACGGCCGGTCCTTAAATTAATTTTACTTTTTTGTGAAACTATTATATAGAGCCCTGTTTGAAAATTCAAAGATGGATGTATGCAACACCCTTCCACTTGGCATTTGTGTCACATTAACTGCTAAATATACAGAGTAAAGTCTCCTTAAAAGGCCTGCTCGGAAACAGTTCATCCCTCAGTGAAAAAAGCCTATTCCCTGCACAACGCCCACAAAATGCTCACTTACAAAAGTACAGTACAAAAATAAAACAAAAATACTAGAGTATTATAAGTATAGTATAAGAATTAAACGAAGGTTAGAAATATTATTATATACTGTATGAGCTGCTGTAGCTACTAACTTCTGCTATCAAAAGACAAAATCAAACATAAAAGAACAACAAAATTATCATAACGCCCGCTCCGCTAACAACAGCCAACCATCATCGAAGAAAATAAGTCCCGACCCGCAAAGAAACAACCAAAAACACAAGAACCAATTCAATCCACACCTCCCAAAACTCCCGCAAAAAGCAAAAGACTTAAAAGAGAGCAAAAGAAAGATTAAAGCTAATTAGTACTCCACAACATTCCTCATTCCATATGTTTTTACCAAGCACTATGCCCCCCATCAATCCTCAGATCGCTCCCCGTCATAAAGCTGCTAGCATCACTGACCAAGAACACAGCAGCACCGCGGTACTCCTGGGGCGTGCTGAGCCTGTTCAGCATGTTCTGCTTGGGCCACTCGGTCTGGCGCTCGGGATACTGGCGGAACAGCTCCTCGACCATTGCGGTGACGATGTAGCCGGGGGAGATGGTGTTGACGCGGATGCCGTGCACGCCCCATTCGGAAGCGAGGTTGCGGGCGAGCTGGAGCACGCCGGCTTTGCTGGCGTTGTAGGCGGGGCAGAGTAGGCCCTGTTTTTTATGGGGGGTTTTGGGTTAGTAGTGGTTTTTTGGGATAGATGGAAATAATAATAATAATAATAATGATGGTGATGGGATGGGATGGGATGGGATAGGGATAGGGATAGGGATAGGGATAGGGATCGTGGTTTTTGGGTGTGGGTGGAGAGATCTGCGGGTTTGACAGGTTTGCATGTGGGGTAGGGGGAATAATAGCCGGGGCGGGGTTGGAAGTGTGGGGTAGAAACACAACAGAACAAAAGAACAAAAGAAGAAAAGAAGAAACAGACTGCTGGATATTCTCCGGGGACGGGAAATATCCACATTAATATGTAGGGCAGCACAGCATATCCACTCCCCACGAGGTAAAAAATATATATAGAAATATAGAAAAAGAAAGAGGGTGAAAAGAGAGTGCGTGTGCTTTCTTTGTCTCCGAGGGAAACCGAGGAAAAAGAAAAGAAAAGGTTTGAAGGGAAAACCAAGAAATCTCAAGAAGACAATAAAATAACATACCCTATTGGCAACTGTCCCGCTCATACTCGCAATCATCACAATACTCCCGCCATTGCCAAACCTGATCATCTGCTTCGCCACGGCCTGTGAAGTCATAAACACGCCCGTGATGTTGATCTCAAACATCATATTGGCGTCCTTGGCCGTGTACTCAAGAGCCGGGGTCTCTTGCTGGATCCCCGCGGCAGCCACAAGACCGTCGAGACGGCCCTCATAGTCTGCGATTTCTTTGATGACTTCATTGAGGCCTTCGGTGTCGCGAACGTCGATGCGGCGGTAGTAAAGCTTGGTATTCAGCTCCTCAGCCGCGCGCTGCTGGATGCGGTAAAAATCTGGAGACTGCAAACGTAACGGAGTAACTGTCAGTGATCGTGCCAAGGGATCGGGGGATTCGGTAGGGAATTGGAATTGGGTTTGGCGAGTCTGGTTGGGCGAGATAGGAGGGCAGATCCACAGTTTTTTCAACTGTCAGATGGACAAAAGTGGATTGATTGATTATTTGATGGGAGCGCCGGGGTACAGGCATAATTTGCATAAGCGATTGGGGCGGGGATGTAAACACAAAATGGAAGTACCAAGAACAAAACTAAAAGTGAAAGGAAAATAATCAACTTACAGGCTTTTCGAGACGGTCGAGGGCGTAGACTGTAGTTGTAAGTCAATGATCAGCAAGATAATCCTTCGTTTAGCCAGCGCTGGATAAATAAGTAGCAGCGAATAGTAACATAATAATAATAATAAGAATAATAAATGACAGGGCTCAGCAACGCAAGCATGCGGGGTCCACAGCGGCATGTCCACAATTATTTAACGCCGATTATTTAACATCAGCAGCCAGTCCGGTCTGCAATAGCTAAAATCGCCGGTCCAGCCCAGCCTGGTGCAGTCTGGCTGTCATGCATCTATCTGTCTTCGCCTCCTTTCTCTGCTCTTCTCTTCTCCCCGTCGCATATCATTGTCGCGGCACTGGCACTGGTAATGCGCCGGACGGACATAATTGTGTCCGACAAGATATAGCGCGGAGAGGAAAGGAAGAAATGGGGAAAAATTATAGGAAAACAAAAGGTACATGTAGCAGATGAAACACAGTATAAAAGATAGAGAAATAAAAAATAAAGAACTCACCAGTAGCTCCGGCCTCCAACAGTGCCTCCGCCTGGGTCAGTCCCAGACCCCGCGCAGCACCAGACACAAGCACAACTTTGTCAGTCAAGATGAACTCGGGAAGTCTGCGCTTGGTGCCCAGGAAGATGTTTGGTCTGGCGGCATCCATCGGGTTCTTCTCTTCTTCCGGAGGGCTGCTGGGTCCGCGCGGGATCATGGATGCTGCTGCTTGATGCTGGAAGCCATTCTCAGAATGGTCTCCGTTGGTGGTCTGGGTGAAGAGGGGAGACATGGTGGCGTGGAAGGGGGCGGTTTGCGGTGCTGCTGTAGCGGTGGTTTTGGTAGTGGTAGTAATAGGGGGTTTATAGTAGCGGGAGGTGGTGCTAGGAGGAGAGTGGAAGGAGAATATAGTTCTGCTGGCTTTGAATGAAAAAGTTGGGAGGAGAGATATTGGAAGAATTGGAGGTGGAAGGGGGAGCAGAGAGCAGGAGGGGAGTTTAAGTAGATTCGAGGAGAGTGTTCTAGACAACATTGCTGGGGCAATAGTTCCAAGTTCTGTTTCTTTTTTTTTTCTTTCTTTTGTCTAGTCCTGTATATCGTGACTATCGTGACTATCTGTGGATGGCGGAATGGGGACGGTAGAGTGGATGCTGCTGTGCAGTCTGATGTCCTGTGGCGATCCTCTGGAATCCGGAATGGAGAAAAGAAAAGAATCATGTCCCAGTTTTATGCAGTTGGGATTAATTACTGCTTAATATTACTACTACTACTGACTTGTCCAAGCCATCATCAGCCAGACCGGGCTGCTTGTCGCAGTGGTAAGGCATTGATGGTTCGCAGTTGGGCCCCGGTCACGTCGCTTTCCCCTCTCCTTGTGTCTCTCTCTCCCCGGTCAAGGGAGACTCGCCGGCTTAGGGGTTGCGCGGCCATTTGAAATCAAAGCAATAATAATAATTTCATCAAAGAAAGATACACCGAACTACAGCCTGGGCGGTTATTCTGCTGCATGCGGGGGTCTGGGTTGTAGCACCGCACTTTTACCCCCCCTAATGCCCATTTGCGCAGAGATAAGTATACACAATACTGTAATACTATTATATCATCAGAATATAGTTCCTTCCGGTGCATACGGGGAAACAGGACAAGCTACCCCCAGCCAGCCCGGCCCTCTGGAGACGACGCGTGTATACTTTGGCGGTGGAAAGTGTCACTTGATATACAGAATATTTTATCCAGCATTCAAAAAAAAAAGGAATAGACGAAGTAGCCAGCAATAAGCGGGTAACTCCTGCATTCGACACTATCATATCATATGGCGGCATGGATGCCGGTAGAGAGTACTAGAAACTGTAATAAAATATGGACACCGAGTCATGATGGCGCAACTCAATCTTGCATTGGATGGAAAAGGGCCCAGGGCCAGCGAATAATGTCTGGTATGTCTGGTATGTCTGGTATGAGGTGGTCAACGGTAGGGCATATGATGAAGTATGGAGATAGGCAGAGTTGATATTCGGATTGCTGAATCGAGTAATCCGTCCAAGTTGCAGCGGAATTGCCGATTGGGAATGGGCGGACCGCCAAGCGCGGGCTTTTAGAGTTGGGGAGGGGGGCGGATATTGGGGGGAGTATGGAAAACGGGGAAATGGGTAGAGGTTATTAGAATAATAATGGGGGGAATATGAGAAGAAACAAGGCTGACGATGAGAGAGGTGAGGATGAATTCATGAAGGGACTAGACCTTTCTATCAGATTCTTCCGGGGAAAAGAAATAATGCTAACAATAATAGGGGGCAGAGTGTCAACAACGGCCGGGATATCTAGAAACGGCATGGATAACGACCTCACAAGCAGCAGATGGCCTCATGAACTAACAGATTAGCGGCAACGTTTTTTGGAACCAGTCTCGATCTCGTGATGGCCTTGATTTTTTCCCTGCCAATTGCCGTTTCTTTTTTGCTTCCAACATGCTGGCTAGTTTCATTGTTCTCCGCTTTTTCTTGTTTTTTTTCTTTTGTCTTCTTCTTCTTATCATACTGCCTTGTTGAAACTTGACGGTCTCGATTTGTACTGTAAATAATAAAGTTATCGTTCGGCAGGCCGGCAACACAGCTTCTTTTTGCCTCATGTATGCTTAATCTATTTTTAGTGATCTTGAACTATGACTGTGTCAGTGGCCCCTGGAAACGCCGAATTTGATATCCAGATTTCCCCAAAAAATTCAATTGCTAAGCTCCAGATGCTGAGCGAGCTCTGTTCGCGCTTCGCCTTCAAAAAAATCATAGTCACCATGTCTGGCTACCAACCTGCTCACTGGAACAACAGATAGATAGATTGTCGGACTCACTGACCCCCACGGCCCATTTTATATATCAATCTGAACTGGCCTCTGGATCCCGGGCACACCGTATAAGAACTCCCAAGCGATTGTGTGCTTCCATCTCGCCGAGGATTATTGGCGTATTATTACCTTTTACTCACTATAAAATAACGATCTCTGCGGGAATCCACAAAAAAATTGCGGGATCAGGAACGGTGAGTAATTCTCATTTCCATGCATATAGGCTCTAGCTATCGCAGGTCATGGGAACAATGTTCAATAATCGAGCTGACGAAATTTCGGTGTAGCTACCTCGGTAGCTAGCCCGCGTTCCTGATGTCTGCAGCAGACTTTTAGCTTGCTTCATCTACTTTATCAATCAGTGAATACATGTAATATCCACTACAGCTATCTTTGGGGGGTTCCCCTGGATCCCCGACGATTGACGAACGTGCGACGGGACCAAACTGTCAACTTGCCAGCGGAGGCACCGGAATGGGGCAAAAGTGTCCGTTCCCATACCCATAAATAATGTGCCCATGCCCATATCCCAAATATATGGGGAGTTGATGCATGTCCGCATTACCCGCTCGCCGCTCGGTCGAGAAAAGCACCCTTGCTGGTTGCCATGAGCTGTTTATTTTTTATGGAAACACTGTGGAAATCCTCCGACCTTGCTGCACGGTGCGTCGGCGACTGTTGAACTGACCTGGCTGTTCCTGCAGCGGTGGCTTTGATAGACAAAGACGAAGAGGGCGGAGTGGGGAATGGGGGGATGGGAGAACGCTGGGAGTTTGGAAAATATGGGGAGATAAAAAAATCTGCCCGTCCGCATGATCATGCAGATTGATATGATGGGATGGTTAGCTGTAGCTTAGCTTGGTTAGTTTGAATCTTGCTTTTTTCTTTTTCTTTTTCTTTTTTCTTTCTTTTTCCTCTGCTGTTTTTTGTTGATGATTATTGGGATCTAGACCTTTTGCTTTGCACGCTGCAGTGGGTCGGGATATTTGTGAAATATGGGGAAGCGTCTCCCCAGGATTCGTGGGATTTGTCAGGGCATCGAAGAAGTTTCGCCTGTGGAATGATATCGATCATCTTCAATTTTTATATGCTTTGGCCATATCTCAACCTTGGTATCTTAACTTTGGCTGAGGGAAAAGGATTCCTGTCGATTATCATTATTAACTGAAGCATCACCGAATTAACGCCGCCCAAAAATGACTCAGACGAATGCATCTGACCAAGATCCCTCGTTCAACGACATCCAACGGGCCACTTCATCTCAGTTATTCTTAGATGCATAAATTCCTTGGTCGCAAAGTGTTTAGCTCACCTTATGGCCATAGTAACGCACGCCTCGGCCAACAATCCCTCCGAATTGAACGGGTGCGTAGAACATAAGAGTTGTCTCAGTACTAGGAGTTATCATCTGGCATGTACGACTCCAACATAATAAAACTATTTGGCTAACTTCAATCAACTTGATAGAGTAATGATAATCATTTGCAAACGAACGCGAAACGTTGAGTTTGCTGTGATGTGAGGTTGATGATTTCAAGTTGGTTACCCCTATTTCCTTCCACCCGTGCCAAAGGTTTTTCCGGCCGAGCACTGCATCCATTCCATACTATTCTCAACGACAAAACTGCGATTCATCACTAGTTAATGTCCAAATCAACAAGAGTATACCTAGACAGGCACGAGCAGCCCCAAGCAGATATCCTCCCCTAAGTATCTAGGTGTACAAAGATGATGGTCATCGTCTGAAGGAAGCCCTGGGATTTCCAGCCGGTTATGGACGCGTCTAGGATAGAAAGTACTACTCTCTTAGTTACGCTCTTTGAGAAGTGTCTTTGCCTGCTATGCTAACGAAGAATAATAACAGAGGGAATATGTCATCATAACCTTCCGGTTTGTTCGTACGCAGCATCAGGCTTTTGACGCAGATCTGCTATCCTTCGACGAAATTACTCACCCTTGCCCAAAGAATTGCCAGTTCTTTGAAAAGCTACCTCGTACCTCACTGCAAAGTCTCTAGATCGCCTGAATGAAATGTCTTCTTGAGCTGGCGAAACTGTCGTGCCGAGGAAAGATCTCGATTTCTTTTCTGTGCGTCTGTTCTAAAGACTTCTAAATGGGATTGGCCCGGCTTAGGGGCTCGTAAGCTGTCACGATATGACCTTGCCATACGAGAGTGCTAATCATTATGCCGTATATAACTGGGTACGAGACCTCTATAGCGGTATTCGACTGTCGGAGGAAAATATGTTGAATTCTTGGCTAGACCTACATCTCCGACGCATCTCACAAAGCACCGGTCACGATGGAAAGGGCTGGCTAGCATTTTTTTTCTTTCAGTAATTGATAACGAAAGGACTGAGTTTCACCTTATACTCTAGCCAGACCGAATCCATCTTATCTGTCGAAGCTGCCATATGCAAGATTCCATCGCATTGCCAAAGCCGTCTCGATGCGCCTTACGCACTTCATGCAGTCTTCCCTCAATAATGACTTAGAAGTTCGAGGTTCTCTATCGCACGCTCACAACTATAATAGTGTTCCCTTTTGCAGCCGGGATTTTGCATTCCAGGAATTCGTGTGTTCCGTGTATGCACAGTCCACGATATCCAGTCACACTCGCCCACATAGGCTCGAACAATAAGTTCCTACGCCAGACTATTCGCATAACAATTTGGCAGATCATTCATTCCTTTCCCGGAAATCAACCAACAAGATGGTTACCAAACCTCCTAAGTCCGACTCTCTCCTCGCAGCGACCACCCTCATCGAGACCTAGAAACCGCGAAGCCGGCCACCTCGTCCTACGCCAACCCGTCCATTCTAGCATCAAGAATCTTCACCAGGCACGAAACCACTGCACCGCACGGCTTCGGCTAGGGTAGGGCAAATAGAACCATCGCGGATGACCGATCAGATATACAAATTGTGGAGGTGGACTATTCGCAGGGTGGGTGGAATATAGAGGATCTGGTTTACGATCTCGGGGATCCGGCGGAGGACATATGAAACTGGCGGCGCCGGCCGCGGGAGAGTTGGTGGCAGAGAGGATGAAGATAGTAATTCCTATGGCAGTTCTCAGTTTACGCCAGGGGTTCACTATAAGGTGAGAAGAGTGGTTGCGGACAGGGTAAGTGCTTTCTTCGTCTTTTCTTCGTCTTTTCTTTATTTTACTGTTGCTATGTCAGATGGTCAATTCCCGCATTGTTGCAATGCCAATTTTGCTTCGTGTCAATCCTCTCTCTGTCCGAAAGCATAGCTGCGGAGGATCGAACTCGATCATACTGCAATGTCTCGGATTCATTTTGCTTCAGTGGTGAAGTTCCTGTAACGCGCTAGAGCCATGAGACGGTGTTCGGTCAGGATACACTTGACTTCGTTTCGTTCTCGGCACGTCTATGCTAAAGACTAAGAGGTATGTATCATTTAGAAACGAGTGGAAGCTGGCCTCGTGAAGCTATGCCAGTATCGGATGAGAGGCGAAGCTGCACGGTGCATATATGAGGTTTCATATGCATACGATTTGTCTAGACTTCCGCATTCGCAGTTTCTTTTTATTTTACCCCGTTCCCAGCATGAATTGCATTCCGTGCAAAGTGAATATGAATTGTTAGCTAGGGTTGTTCCATGTAGTCTCACAACGCCGCCTTCAAAATATGCATGATTAGTCTGGGTCATAATAAACCCGCTTGCCCATGTTGCGCAACTGACCTCTACAAGGAACTCCCCAAAAAGCCTCTCGTGGTGGATCGGGCCATACCGCACGATGACCGAGGCGCTCGTGGGTTTGTACCCCCTGGAAATACTGCCAACTATGAAGGGGGCCAAACAAACGCCTTTTTGTGCTCTGGTAACTCACGATGCGCTGGTGCTCAAGTTGGGATAATAACTATGGGCTGGGTTCCATTGTGGTTGGAATATCGAAGTATTGGAATAGAGTAAATAGTGATAATAGTCTTTCAATTCCAAGTTACGTTGATGTTTCAAAATCAAAATGAACTCTTTTTGTAACTTTCCATATCTTCCGCAGGAGTTTTCAACTAATTTGAACTGTTAACTCTGGTGTTCATCAGGGGTTAGGGCTAGCCGAAAGTTTGTGAGCACAAGCGAACGACAGACGAATCACTTAGTTCCATACACGGACGAGAAACACCAACACAGCTGCACAAATTACTCGCATTTTCTCGTCTCTCTGGAGCCATCGAGCCTCTGGTCGACATGGAATAATACATACATGGTCTTCAACGCGAGAGGGTCCTCTGCATGGAATCTTTCCCATCTCACCGGTGGCTGAACATCGGGGCGCGGCATTGCAAGGTTCTGCCTAGAGAAGGGTGTGCGATTGGTTAGACATGGATAGCTGAAGCCATCTCATATTTTGGCGGAGAAGCATTTGTAATCATTTAAAAGATGACTAGGTTGTCACGATCATTTATTATGCGATGAACTGGGGGCATGTCTTCGCTTGGGAGTCAGAACCGTGTTCGTGTTGTTTTTTGAGCTTCCACCACCGCGCCTGGTTTCTCTAGGCTTTGCTTCCCATCGTTCCTTGAGATAAACAAAACTCTACTGTGATTGCATGTACGAAGATGGCAGCCGATACTGAATCAGAGACACGGAAGCGAATCGTCATTCTCGGCGGCTCTTACAGCGGCGTGTCTACTGCCCATTACCTCCTCAAATATGTCATTCCTAAGCTGCCAGAAAGACCGTCATATCAGGTCGTGCTCGTCAGCGCCTCTGCAAAAGCAGTATGTCGACCCGCCTGTCCGCGCGCGCTGATTTCAGACGACATGTTCCCGCAAGAGAAACTCTTCGTCAGAACAGACATAGCATTTGAGCAGTACCCAAAATACTCATTTCGCTTCATAAACGGCACAGCGACAGAGCTAGACCATGGCAATCGAACAGTCTCTATAGATTTAGGAACTGATGGCGCTAGTGAAACCATCGACTACTACGCCCTGGTCATTGCAACAGGCGCATCCACATCTTCTCCCCTCTTGGGCCTAACCCGCGACGATGAATTTCTGCGTACAAAGTGGATCGCATTTCGCCAAGCTTTGCCAAACGCAAAAAGCATCGTGATAGCTGGTGGAGGCCCCGCGGGTGTCGAGACAGCCGGTGAGCTGGGCGAATTTCTCAATGGCAGAGCTGGATTCTTCAGCTCGAAACTCGAAAATCCCAAGGTCCCAATTACAGTCGTGACCGCGGGCTCAAGGATACTCCCTTTTCTTCGTCTCTCTCTCGCGCAGAAAGCGGAATCGTATCTAGCCCAGGTGGGCGTGACGGTTGTGATAAACGCAAGAGTCACAGCCGTCTCACCGCCGGGCGCGGGGACAGAAGATGTCTCTAGCAAGGCCACCCTGACGCTCGAGGACGGCAAGACGATAGACGCAGATCTGTACATTCCCGCCACTGGAATGCGGCCGAATACATGTTTTCTCCATGAGGATCTCAAGACAGAAGAAGGCCGCGTTGATACGAATGCTGTAACATTGCGCGTCGATAAAGCTGGCCCCCGTGTCTATGCCCTTGGGGACGTATCTTCACACGCGCGTCCCGCGATACATAATTTGCCCAACTCAATTCCTGTGCTCTGTGCGAATCTCAAGCGAGATTTGCTGCTGGCTGCTGGGAATGAAGAGAGCGCTGCTGGGATTGATAGGGAGTTTAAAGAGGATACGCGCGAGACACAGCTGGTGCCGATTGGCAAGACTAAAGGGGTTGGAGCGCTGATGGGATATCAGACTCCTAGCTTCTTTGTGTGGTTGCTTAAGGGAAGAGACTACTGGCTGTGGATGGCGGAGAGGTGGTGGAGTGGGAATATGATAGCAAAGGGCTGAGGAACCGTTACGCATGATGACGGTTACAAAACTAATTTTTTGGAGGCAACTTCCAATGTAAGGTGTCTAATTGACATGCTCTTATTTGTGGCCTATACATATGATAAAGTTGGCTAACTACGATTTTGCATTGTTTTCGGTCAACATTAATTTTCAGATTTTTTGGTATGCGTACCCTTCATTTCATCAAAATTCACAGGGATCACCTTTTCCTTTCTCCATGCCACTTTATCATAAATCACAAGTGCATTTTACATTAGTTACAGAAGACCAAAGGCCAACCTGCCTGTGCACAACAGGATCAGAAAGAGAAAAATAAAGTTGCCTAAATGCATGGCTGACTGTACTCCATGCGGGGGATGCTCTGTTTCAGCTACCATGCTGCTTCAATTTAACACGTTCCATTTACCCCATGCTTCAACCACTCTTATTACTATCCCAGCCGCTAAGATCAATACAATCCCACCTATTATCTCTGCTCTTCTAACGACTCTGAGCATCGAGATCTGCATTGATCCTCAGTTCGACCAACACACGCAACAGATCAAACGAGAACAGAGGAACAGTCTGCAGAAACTCATTCGATAAATCTTCAAGCATGATGAGCTTCTTTGAGGCAATTGATATCACCAAATCCTTTAGCCCGCGATCATGATCGGGGGTATATTTGTAAACTCCAGAAATAGCTTTGGTGAACATTTTCGGATCCTCAGCCGACTTCAGTTCCCGTTCGAAAATTTCCTTAGCATGGCTTTTCAGGCCGTCGATCATCAGACGTTCTCCGAGCGCATACATCATGGTGTGCAGCAAGACAGATTCCGAATCCGCATTGTGGCTAAAAGAGGAGTGGCCGATTGACTTAATACCAGAGTTTACGCGAGAAGACGCCGCCTTGTTCTTGTTCCCTTTATTTCGTCTGGCCTTGTGTTTACTGATGTTTTTGGAAGTGGACTGTGCAGCTGCGGGCTTTTTAATCGAGATTTTTCCCTTGGAAGGGATAGTTTTGGCAACGGGGGTGCCTTCGACGGGAACTCCAGGCTCAGGGGTGTCGATCGAATACTCCAGAGTATAGAGAAACTCTATCATCTTTTTAACAAGTGCCGGATCTTCTTGCAAGTTTACAACCCCGGAAGACGCCTCCTAGTACTGCCAGTCAGTCTCCGTCCGTTTCTTGACCATATATGGACGGTGCTTTGCAGAATTCCTTACGCGAAAATTGCCATCGCAGGCTGCAGCGAAGAATGCGGAGCGAGGACACACAATGCATCTATGGACTTTGAAAATCTCAGAGCCAGCGACAATTGTCAAGTCGGTGTACTTAGTTTCGTGGAGAAGACTAGGGTCGCGAATTAGCTGAGTGGCTGTAAGCGAAAGGGGCTCCGCCCCATCGTGGCTAACAAACCTGGCGATGGAAATCCGAAGATCGTCAACAGGATAATGGTTATCCCCATCACGTTTAGGAGTGTCTTTTACTGTAGTCTGGACAGAATTGGAATCTCCCCAAGCTGCTGCTGGCCCGGCATTCCAAGTCGAGGTACTATCGTTGTTTTGCAGCCACAGGTCCGCCATTTTGCGGTTTTGCGATGCAGAGATATAGGAGGATAATGGTGCGTGTAAAGGACCATTAAGAGGGGGGTGAGACTTTAGAGATGAAGGTAAGATATTGGTTTTACTAATCTGCGGCAGGGGGAGTTGAGAGTTATAGGCTGAAATTAGTTTGAAGTAAAGGCAGTTAAATCACTTATTCTCAGTGAATCGCTTCAAGGTGAATTCCAATTGGAACTAACAAAACAGAAAGGGCAAGCTGAATAAAAAATCAGTGCTGTGTGGAAGCTGTGTGCATGTTTTTTTTTTTTTTACCCTTCCCTATTTGGCTTCGAGATGTCAATTTTTCCCAGGAAACACCATACAGACAACCCCTTGCTTGGATTCTGCGCAGTGATTTCGAGGCGGATCTCGCTACATATAAAAGTTCAATGAAAGAAAATAGCATCAAAGCCCAACAGGCAAACTGAGGTATTGGATGATGGCATGGACCAATCTGACTGCCTGTTCTAGATCAGATATTGCTGAGCATAATTAAAGTCGGGGAACGCACCTTGTTCTCCCTCAACATAGCCAATCCCTGGAGTCTAGCTATGTATATCGGCTGAGAAGAAAGAAGACATCCTTGTCCATACCCAAGCAGTATCCACCACAGCCGCTCCGCTTTGTTCAACAAAGCACGAAGCGTATATATAGCCCTTTTGAGTTTACCTTAATACTCAAAGCCCGCTCTCAGAAGATGGATTCGTCTGGCATGCGTCTGGCGCTTATGGGCTCTGCAAATTTTACCCCCTGACGAAGGTTTCCCGATGTCTCCTTCAACGTCAAATTTTTCTTCTACGACGGTTCATACATCAGTATCTTATTTTACAGCTACCGAGCTGCAGCATACCACTTCTGCCTCTTCAGAAGGTCATGCCTTCAAGAGATCTACGGAGGAAATAGAATCGAATCCCCCTACCGAGGATATCTCCGATGAAGTTATCCAAGCATACTGCATCGCCCATTCCCAAGTGCCTGACGGTGGCTATGGCTGGGTTGTCGTCATTGCCTGTGCTATCATCTCCTGGTGGTTTGTCGGCACATGCTATACTTGGGGCATTTACCAAGCTGCGCTTATAGAGCGCAATTTATCGTCGCCATCCACTCTGTCCTTTGTCGGCTCGTTGACTTTCGCAGGAATATCATTCCTTGCTATCGTCAATGCCCGTCTAATACGCAACTTTGGCGCGAGGGTTATTGCTATTGTTGGAATATTCTTACTCGGCGTTGGTCAGATTCTGAGTGGCTTCTCAACTCACAGCGTGGCCGGACTTTACATCACACAAGGTGTAATAGCTGGCGTCGGCGTAAGGTACGATATAGAAGTCCCCCTACCTATTCTAGAAGCCATCTCTTCGCGCAGCTGCTAAAAATAGGGAAATTTATCATTTTTCTAGTCTCTGCTTCATGGTAGGTTTATCGTTTTGGCTCATCCCTTTCTATTAATACACACGATTTACTCATTCGTCTAGGTGGTATCAGTTAGGCCCACACAGTATTTCCGGAAGAAACGTGGACTTGCAAACGGTATAGTTTGTGCCGGAGGTGGACTGGGCGCCACTGTTATCAGCTTAATCATAGATATCCTGGTAGAGAACCTCAGTCCGGAGTGGGCATTTTGGATATTAGGCTTCGCTACACTGGTTACGGGACTACCGGCAGCGTATCTTATCAGGGAGCGAGCTCCTACTCGGCCTACTGCTTTTGTTGAATGATAAGCTTCATCAACATGCGCATATAGATCACTTCTTCATTTTTATTAGAACACGGCTGACCAGCCCTAGGCGTCTCTTCCGAAATATCCAATTCACTCTTGTCTTCATTGCGGGTGGGATAGTCACTTTCCCCCTTTTGGTCCCCGCTTTCTATCTCCCCCTCTACACCAAAAGCCTGCACTTTTCTTCCAGAACCGGAGCCGTTCTCGTCGCAGCATACAACATGTGCTCTGCCGTAGGGCGGCTTATTTCCGGCTGCAGCTGTGACAAACTTGGTGCCATAAATACCCTCTTTCTCACAGTTCTGCTCACAGCCTGAGTACTCTTGTTCTATGGCCTATTTCCAAATTTATAGGTCCACTAGTCGTGTTTATAATAATAAATGACATGGCAAATGGCGGGTTCTTTGCCACTATGCCGACTGTGGTGGGCAACGTCTTTGGTTCCGCTAGGGTATCTGTTGCCATGGGCATGATTGTGACAAGCTGGGCGGTGGATACCTGATGGTAAGTCCTCCATCCCGTTTTCAAACTCACTTTTTCAAGTGGGATACTCTCTTTCCGTTTTCTGTATGCTGAGGTCATATAGGGGGCACCGATTGCTGGGTATATACTTGACGCATCGGGCGGCGAGAACGGTGGCAACGCTGCTTTTCGACCGGCAATCCTCTATGCTGGGTTCGTGGCCACTGGTGCTACTGCATTGGTTGCATACGCGCGGTTAAAGGTCAATAAGAATCCGTTTAGGAAGTTCTGAGGTGGGATTTTATTCCCCTCTTCTGCTTAAAGGGTTGGTAGGGCCGGTTTGGACGAAACAAGTTCGGTATAGCCAGCCACTCGAATTTTGCATAGTTTCTTTAGTTTTTAATTTGATATGGGGAACTCAACTCTGTTCATTGGTTTGTTTTAGCTCGGGTATAAGTGAGAATAATATAATTGAAATGAAGTCTTATGTTAATGCATCCAACAGTAGCCAAAGTGAGCTTCTAAATTCTGACATTTCTCATCATATCGAGGTCCTATAAGTGAAGTCTTGCTACGTACCTTTACTAACCATATACAAAAAGTCAGGAGCCGCAATTAAGATTTAGAATTCCCATATCTCGTTGTGAAGCCTTGCCAAAGTGAATAAAACAATATAACAACTATGCAAACTCCCTGAATCCCATCGCAAACAACTAAAGCTTCAGATTGGAGGCATCAAAATCCCGGGACAAAAAAAGTGCGACATCTTTCACTGGCAAGTGTTATTTCCATACAACGCTCAGCAACAAAACACAAAAGGCGTTGCTGTCACAACCTTCTCTCAGACAGCTTCTCTTCTTCTCTTACATCTATCATCCTCATGTCCATGGTAGACAGCTAAACCCGAATTGCACTGTCTTCTCCTCCCGAAAAGCCATGGAATCAGCGCTCCTTTGCGCGAATTGGAGCCGGACTGACCAGAGCGTCGCTTGCCCAGAGCAAGGGACCAAGGCTTGCGCTGCATGTCACTTGGTACTGGTATGGTTAGTTTCTATATCCCTCTAAAGAGAGCATTTCTAACAAACGGTGCAACCAAAAGTATTGCAGCAAGGAGTGCCAATCAGCTTACTGGCCAATTCATAAACTGGACTGCAAGAGTGATCTCCGAAAGCCTAAATGGCGGCCGTCTTGGATGATCGAGAAACGCACGCCTCAGTTTGTTAGTTACGATTGCGAAGCCCAGAATGAGTCCTTTTACGATGGACAGAAAAACATGTGGGGGAATGTGCCGGCTTTGGATTTACTTCGACTGAAAGATAACGAGGGTCTCGGAATTTTCGGTTGCTTCAGGCAGGTATGTCAACCTGTGTCTAGACGTGGTGCATGGTTTTGCTCTTTGTGGCTGACGAAACAACAGCATCCGTGGACCTGAGAGATGTGATCGAAACCATAGCTAGCCTCCCGGACGAATATCGCGGGCACATTCATTTTGATATCAACGACTCAAACGAGACCGCTGTGGCGAGGAACCTCATGATGCTTCTTCTCGCGTTCCATTTACCTCCCTAGCAGGCCAGTCTTTGTATGCTGCATCTGTGGTATTCGGCCTTTCTGCCTGACGAACTGATGGAATCTATCCGGAACACAATTTTCCCGGCTATACAAACAGCCTTGGATTCTGGGACTGAGGGAGGGAATTGGTCGAAAGGGAATGTCACACTCCGTGCAGAGCTATCCACGTCAGACCTGAATAATATACTTGCCTCCTTGACGGAAACTCCAGCCTCTTTCGCTGACGCGGTCGTCCAGAGAAAGAACGTAACCTTTGCAGAGAGCTCGAAAGACTTCAGGGATAGGGCTTATGTCAGTTTCCCCCAATCACGTCGTCTCGCACAGCAAAAATACTGGAAGGAAGGACTGCTGTTGCCGTTTGGTGCCTCTACCAAAGATTTCAAGAATCCGAATTCGTAAGTACCAGGCGACCTTTTGGCACAATTGGCTCCTTCGCTAACTAGTAGCAGTACCCTCTTCGAAGACAAATCATGGGTGTTGCGCGAATATGCTGATCCTTTTTCCGGGTGGAATATAAAAGAAGTCCTTCAACCCACTTACCCAGCCAAAGAGGACGTATATGGGCAACTGTACCTGCATGTCAAGCAGAGGCTGCTGAAGTTTTGCGAAAGGCTTGATACTCTCCGCCTGAGCATCACCCTGTTTCGAGCCACTTCCATGTTCTTGCCGAAGGCTATTTTCGAAGCCAGAAAAGACATACAGCTTTATGACCGGATCGAGGTGAGTGTTCTTCTTTCTCCCCAGGCCAAAGTTTCCTCAAAGCAACGAAGACTGATTGAGCTTGACAGGTATCCAATCTGGCCGATTCGAGGTGCTGGGGACCGCTGAATGTCCTTCGTATATTTGGACAACTTCTAAAACCGAAAGAAGAGAACCCGAATGCTACCATATTGATGTTGTTTGTGAATGCTACCAAGGAAGGACCCAAACCACAAGGTCGAGATGTGATCCTTCAATCAAAACCCATGAGGAAAGCGAGGGAAGTTTTGTCATTCGACCAGGGGCCCAATAGAGACGAAAACTATGACAATCCCAACTTCATCAGAATGATGTTCGCTAGCAGTTTATTCATCGATAGGAGTACCCCATTCAGGAGATTCGTCAATTCCACGTCCTTGGAAGTCATTGCGAGTCGTCTTGGGTTGGAAATGAAGGATAAGCATACGATTGTTGCGAAATGGCCCACGCGACTGAAGAAAAACTTCACCCAGAGCGAATTCGAAATGGCCAATTCGTCGACTCATCGCGGTAGCGAAAGATATGTTGAAATGCGTCGAGCTTTGTAGTTGGTGCGTCGGGAAGGATCTTGGAAATTGAACAGTTTTGGACAAGCTAGAAGCTTCAATCCGCTGCGATATATTTAAGAGGGTTGCGATAAAGGGGGCAGGGTTCAGCATTATTAGTTATTTCTTGATGGAAATTGGATGATTGTGGTTGCATACAACGTCAACTAGTTAGGAGATTTCCCTTATTCCCATTTGGTTACAAAGTTAGCGGCTTCTCGAGGCAAATAAAGATTGAAAGAAATTTCATACCCTGAACATGATTCGTTGGCACATAGAACTGTGTGTCATTGTCGGCCACCCATGCAAGAGAACCCAGAGGGCTGTTAAAGCCTCACTCCTTAGAGTCCTTACTGCTAAATATAACCCATGCTGACCTTGCATCTGGCAAAACGGGCTAAGCAGCCCTACAGCCCTGCGCTGGCAGGGGACTGTTGCTGGCTGTGGCTGACCAACTGGAATCCCACGCATCCAGACTGATCCAGTGGTCAACTCCACCAACTCGCACAGCCGCAACTTGTCCAATCTCTGCGTGGCAGACATTGTTCCGATTCGCTGTGGACGGGCGTCTGGAACATCGGTCTCGGGAACGTCAAGAAAGATGGCACAACAGCTGAAATGTATGCGGTGTAACTACTGTTGCATATTCTGAGATCTGTAGGCGAATAATTGTCGGGAAGAAGAGAAATAGCCTTTCATCGAAGCCCTACAGAGCCACGGTTGGCAAAGCGAAGAAGAACAACCTCGCTAACTCCCACGATCGATCGCCACGAGCTTAAACCGAAACCCAAAAAACGCATGTATGGCTTTGTTTGTGAGTTTATTATCCTTTTGGGCTACTGAAGCCTTTGTCTGTATGAGCAACAATGAGACGACGTATTCTTTCTTCGGACGGCCCTTTTTCGAATACGAACATGGTGCGGTCGTTTCAACTGTTAGAATTGCCCGCAGACTAATGGCCGCTTTCTTTTAGCCACTGCTCCGGGCTCCGGATGACGGCGGAGAGATTTAGCGGACAATAGAGAGGGAGCGATGCGGAGCATTCGACGTCACTAGTGCGAATATCGCCTTCAGCCCTGGGAGAGGGGGGAATTACTGTTGTCGTTTGATTTAATTATGGATTTTTTGGTCTTTGTTAATCTTTGCTTTCTGATATCAGTAAATTGGCAAGGCACTGATCTCTTTGCCAACATCTTCGGTATTATTTTTATGCTTTGAATTACATAAGTAGTATAACCAAGCACTTCACAGTTGAGAATGTGCAAACCTCGGAAATTGCATCAGACTGAATTCTTGGAGGACCCCAGCTCGGCTTTGCGCTAAAACATGCACCAACCCCTGGGTTAAACAGTCGGCGGAGTTTGGCTGGGCGGATCAGCTCCTGGCTCCATTTTAAGGCTCTTTGGGCTCTTAGGGCAGAGCCATCCGCAATTATAAATAACAATGGCATCCCTCTTTGTTTTCGGCTTGATTTATAGATTTCACATATAATACGGCTTCCTATTCCGAGGCCCTTTTTGTATCTAATTTTCCCTTTTTGGATATCTTTAATCTGCATTTCATAGTAGAGAATGAGATCGAATTGGGCGACCCTATGTGCCGCCCTTGCTGCAGGGTCTCTATCAGGTGCGTTTTAGCGAGATCGCTACCCTTGCAATCTTGCAATGCAAATCATGGATGGCTTTTTATACTCGATTCTAATTCCATATCTCCAGGTTCAACGGCCGCTGTAACGCTTGAGCCAATTCAAGATGTAGCAGTACGAGCCCTGCCTAATGCCCCTGATGGCTATACCCCCGCGGACGCCGGTTGTGGCAACGGCCGCCCGGCAGTTCGTAGCGCAGCCACCCTTTCGCAGAGTGAGCAGCTTTGGCTAGAAGGACGGAGGAACAAGACGACGGATGCGATGAAAGATTTCTTCCGCCGTAATAAGATTGCTGGGTTCGATGCACTCTCATATATCGAGGACAATGCCAACAATGCCACTGCGTTGCCGAATGTTGGAGTTGCGGTTTCGGGCGGCGGATATAGAGCCCTCATGAATGGCGCCGGCGCTCTGAAGGCTTTCGATAATCGAACGGAGAATTCCACTAGCCCCGGACAGCTTGGTGGGCTGCTGCAGTCGGCTACTTATCTGTCCGGTTTGAGTGGTGGTGGATGGCTTGTGGGGTCGCTCTATCTCAACAATTATACCTCGGTGTCGGGATTGCAGGCCGATGAGGAGGGCACCGTTTGGGAGTTTGCTCAGTCGATTTTCGAGGGTCCGACTGAGAAAGGCCTCAAGATTATTGACACTGCCTCTTATTATAAGGATATCTTTGATGCGGTAGAGGGAAAGAAGAAGGCAGGATTTGATGTCACTATCACGGACTACTGGTGCGTTTAACGGCCTCAAATAGCCTTTAGAGGCAACTGTTTCTGTCGTACTGACTGATTACCGTGTTTAGGGGTCGTGCATTGTCATACCAGCTCATCAATGCTCCTGAAGGCGGACCATCTTATACGTGGTCCTCGATTGCCCTTGCCGACAACTTCAAGGACGGAGATATGCCGCTACCAATCCTCGTTGCCGATGGTAGAAACCCAGGAGAGTTGTTCGTTGGAGGAAATGCCACTGTATTCGAGTTCAACCCATGGGAATTTGGCACTTTTGACCCGACCGTTTTTGGCTTCATGCCGATAGAATTCCTGGGCTCGAAACTAGAGGCTGGAACCCTGCCCCGGGACGAAGCTTGTGTGCGCGGATTCGACAATGCTGGATATATTATGGGCACCTCTTCTTCCCTTTTCAACCAGTTCTTGCTGCAGGTGGACAATGTCAATATCCCAGGCTTCATCAAAGACGCGTTCAAGTCTATCCTCGAATCCATCGGGAATGACAATAATGATATTGCAGCATACGAGCCGAACCCCTTCTTCCATTACTCCAACGAATCGTCACCCTTCGCCAATGAACGCGCTCTCAATCTCGTTGATGGCGGTGAGGATCTGCAAAACATCCCATTGCATCCTCTGATTCAACCAGAGCGACACGTTGATGTCATCTTCGCCGTCGATTCTTCTGCCGACACTGACGCCAGCTGGCCAAACGGCACTGCTCTCGTCGCCACGTATCAACGCAGCCTTAACTCTTCCGGCATTTCCAACGGCACCGCGTTCCCCGCCATCCCAGACCAAAACACCTTTGTCAACCTGGGTCTGAACAAGAAACCCACTTTCTTCGGTTGTGATAGCGCAAACATGACGGGTCCTTCTCCTCTAATTGTCTACATCCCCAACGCTCCCTATGTCTTCTGGTCTAATGTCTCCACCTTCGACCCCGTGTACAACAACAGTGAGCGCAATGCCATTATCCAGAACGGATACAACGTCGCCACCATGGGTAACGGCACTGTTGACGCGAACTGGTCCACCTGCGTTGGCTGCGCTGTCCTGAGCAGGTCGTTTGAGCGCACTGAGACGGAAGTGCCTGAAGCTTGCAAGCAGTGCTTTGATACTTACTGCTGGGATGGGAGGCTTGATAGCAAGACACCCCCACCTTACGAACCCGGGATCCAGCTTGAGCCTCTGCAGCTCCCAAGTATGGCGTCCGGCGTTCTTCCGAGTGCGCTTACCTTGGCTGCCGCTGTCGGTATGACAACAATGTTGATGGGTTGATGTGACGTTACTCAACGTTGCAACTTTCCAACCGCTTCAATATCTCTAACTTTCTCAATATTCTTTTTGGCATAGCATTTACATTCTTATACTCCAACGGTCTACTCTTACCGTCTTTTTTGATCAGTTTTCCTTACATATATCCCACGAGTGGTCTGATATTTACGGATTAATATTCTTCATTGTAGTTACTTGTTCCGTTTCTTGTACCTATTGCATTCGTTGAATTGACAGCATTTATTTTATCATCTTCCTACTTCTTATGAAAGGCCCATTTATGTACATGTACCGTAACTATTCTCCCTATCTCTGCCATGGTTTCTTAGTATTGTTAATTAAAAGTTGTGTTCGGTATCTGGGAAGGAAACTTACCCGGGCCTGAGATTTATGTATTTTCGCTTGCTACTGGCGTACGAGGGACATTCTGCACAGCATGCGGAATATACTGGATGGTTTCCACCATTTTAACTTGAAACAAACGCCGTTAATTAATGACAAGTAAGGGATATTTATTTATTTCCGCTTTGTTATCTCTGCAAGATGTCTGATGTCGTCGGAAAACAATATCACATGACCACGCATCCCCCCTGACGCCAAGCCCGATCCGGCAACTAGCCCTAGCCCTAGGCGTCGTTGCCCTGACAACCGAATCGGGCTGTCAACAAGCAACAACCTTGTCCGTTCTCGTCCATCCATCATGCTTCAACACCCAGACGACCAACTGACGACATACCGACCATGAGCCACGACTGCAGGGCTCAGCATTAATTACTACTTGATACCCAATAGACAACTGCTTTGTTCGTTTAGTTAAAGTTGTGATTTTCTCCTTATTCCGATTTCCGTCGCGTCAAACCGGCAGAATCAGAGCTTCATGATCCCGGATGAGAAAGCTCCCCCGGCTCTGCCAATTACAAACTAATTTAATACGACCAGTAACAGCATAATCATAGTCTTTAATAATGGCTCCCCGAACAGCCGCAGCGCCTTCCCTAGACGACCCTCCGAAGCGAATGACACGCGCCAGGGCTGCTCGTACCACCGAGGCCCCTGAAGCTCCAGCGAGGACATCGCGGAAAGACACAGCGGCGGATAAACCCGCTGCACCAACAAGAGGGAGGCCAAGGACGAAGACGACATCAACCTGTACGGATGCAACAGCATCAAAACCTATAGGGAGGAGTGCGGCTGCCAGGAATAATAATACAGCAACAGCCGAACCGAAGAAGGACCCTGCAAAAAGAGGGAGGAAGAAGGCCCAAGATGAGGTGCAAGATACCAGTGCAATAGACCCCGATTCCAGTGAAGATGAGATGGATATTGTGTCTGTGAGGGCAAGACCAAAGTCGGTTACCTCTTCAAATAAAACCGCGACTGCCGCTCCGAAGTCTGCACCTGGAAGGGGTAGAAAGATGACTCTAGCTCTCATGGCAAAGGGCCACGATGAATCTGCGATTGAAGACAATAGTGACAATGATGATGAGCTGGCTCAGCCGGAAATACCAAAGAAAAGACCAGGAAGACCAAAGGTCACATCGACAGCGACGAAGGGCAAAGCTGCAGCTACTGAGACTTCAACAAAAGCCCCAGTGAGACGATCGAGGAAGGCAACTTCCGTTGCCGCAGATGATGAAAATAAGGGAGATAATAAGACGATCCACATTTCAGCTGCTTCTTTGACAGCGTCATCTGCCGCATCTAGAGCTAAAACAACGACAACTGCACCCCCAAGGAAGAAAGTTACGTTCCTTGACATGGCTACAGATGCCGACAAGGAGAACAAACCCATACCTTCGCCAACCGCCACTGAGCCAAAAAACAAAATTCAAATGGGTGTCAAAGATAAACCCGTACGGAAGGGTGCTGCAACGCCGGAAGGACAGAAGCCTACTGGTGGTTCGAAAGAGGAGAAAAAGAAGGAGCCACTTTCCCCGAAAAAGGCCACTCAAGTCGCAAGATCTGGATCGTCTGCCAGCTCAAGGGACAGCGCGGATGACGATGAATCGGGTTCACCTCGTCCCCGGATTCCTCGTCATAGCGGATCACCGACAAAGCGAGATCCACCCAGGTCGTTTGATTCTCCTGTCAAAAAGATAGATTTTACCTCCCCCGTTAAGCCATCATCGCAGCATCCTTCTCTGTTTCATGGTGCTCCCAATGAGCAACAGCAATTCTTTCCCCGATCCGTCCCCGCTACAATTCCAGCCGATTCGATCATGTTGGCATCACCGGCAAGAAGGCTGCCCCCTTCACCGCTTAAAGAATCTCTCCGAGATTCGCCTCGACGTGCCCAGCTTCAGCCCGCGGCGTTACTGTCTCGCACTGAAGTAGCTGACCCAAGAGAGAACTCGCCGTTGAAGACCTCTCCCAAAAAGGGGAAGCTGGGTGCTGCCTTCCCGCAGCGTCAATTCAACCCGACAGCCACGCCATCCAAAACCAAAATGACTTTGTTGCAAAGTCCAGCAAAACGGCCACTTTCACCGATTAAGTCGTTGCCTAGTAGAAATACTGGAGTGCCGCCGTCTCGGGAAGCTCCGTCTGAACGAACTGAAGAAACGATTCCGTACCACGTCAGACCATCTCCATCGACGGAAAAGCAACAAGAGTCGATTACCAAGTCGACTGAACAAGATATTAAGAAAGAGCCCGAGACGGACGATGTCTTCACTGACGGTCCGCTTGACGTTGAAATGAGTGTTCTTGAAGATGACCAGCCGTCAACTGCACCTGGTGAGAACGTTTGTTCCCCAGTTGTTCAGGAGGAAACGGGTGAAGAGCCCCCCGCGGAAGCTCCTACTTACGAGTTGGACGACCCGTTGACTTCTGCGGTTGAGGACGTCTATTCTCCGGTCGTGGAGGAGGAAGATGGCAGCGAAAGCCCCATGAAGACCCCAGCATACGAGATAGATGACCCGTTCATCATTACAGAGGCAAACTCGATACCGACGAGCCCGGTAAACAGATACGAGATCGTGAACCCAGATACTAGTGTTAGCTCGATAAGAAGCTACCAAGGCATCCCACCAGCTGCACCGTCGCCGCCAGTTTTCACAGCGTCTAAGCCTTCCCAGTTTGTATATCGCGATGATGTCGTCGAAGATTCCGAGGATGAACAAATGGCGGATGCAAGCCCAACCAAGTTTAACGTTGCTCCATCGCGACGGAAGACAATTTTCGGGGCTCAAGCTACATCTTCCGTGGAAGATGAACATCAGAAACATGAGGAAAGCCTTGGATTTACGCCACTGGCACAAAACCTTAGCCAATGGGATTCCATTAGTCCAGTCAAGCGACGTTCTTCTCGAGTCCAGAGTAGAGGCATATTCTCTCCTCAAAAACGAAGCGAGCCTATCGAAAAAGCCACAGAGGATGCTGTGAAAGACAACGGCCTGGAGAATGAACCCCAACCGCGATCGGCCAGGCAATCTCTTGCTTCTATTACTTCAATGCCCACTTTCTTTGAGGATGCAATGTCAGTGCGGCAGCGTGACAGTGTAGTTAGCGGCATTTCGCCCAGCGAGTTGGATGAAACAGATCAGGAGATTCATGACGACAACGTTGACGAGCCTACTGCAAACTGCAACGCGGGCCCCGAGCCAGCAATTTACGAAGACATGGAAGATGAGGGCGAAGCATACGGGGACGAAAATGCCGTTCCTGCTAAATCTACAGCTCCAATAGACCCTAGGCTCTTTGACGAGACCCCGAACGAAGAGACGATAGAGAAGGAGAATTCAATCCCCCTTCCCATGTCGGTCACGCCGATTCGCTCCCGCGTATTCCCTCGCACGGTACACACCGTTTCAAAGGTGCCGCTTCGGCCGGATGGCGATGGCTCAACGCTCAAAATTCCCCGAAAACGGACCCGATCTCTTTCTTCGTCCCCTAGGAAAAGCACTACCCCATGTCTGAGAAATAACAGAAGCCCACTGAGGGTTTCACCCCGCAAAGAACGGGTGGCACTGAAACCAACTGCTGAGGACATCGTGGAAAGCGAACCGGAGTCTGAGCTTCCTGATGAAACACCTGTCAAATATAGTACCTCGACCTGGCCTAAATCTGCCGGTAATAGCCCGACCAAGTCTTCCAAGAAACCAAATCCCAAAGATGAGCAGGTTCTGCAGGGAGCCGTGGTCTTTGCTGATGTACACACGGCAGAAGGTGCTGACGCGAGCGGTATCTTTGTTGAGCTTCTCACCCAAATGGGAGCCAGATGTGTAAAGTCGTGGTCTTGGAATCCGCGGACAAGTTTATCTCCCGTGGATGGAGTGGATCCCAAGGAGAGCAAAGTGGGTATTACACATGTTGTCTTCAAAGATGGTGGTGTTAGAACGCTGGAAAAGGTCAGGGAAGCCAATGGGCTTGTCAAATGTGTTGGTGTCAGCTGGGTCCTTGAGTATGTCATTTCCCAACTGGACTGAAGATTGCGAATGCTAATGACAACGTTCAACAGCTGTGAGCGCAAGGGTAAATGGCTCGATGAGTCCGACTACGGCGTCGATGTCAGCCTAGTACCCCGCGGCGGGCAAAAGCGCAGAAAGAGCATGGAGCCAAGGGCTCTTAGCAACATGAACGGCAGTATCATCAAACTCGACTCATCCACGTCCTCCAATGGTGGAAGACGGAGCGGCGCCGACCGCGAAACGTTCCAGGAATTGATGCGCGTCTCCCCATTCCCATCATCATCGAGACGTGACTCAATGGAATGGGAAAGGGCGTCTTCTCCCTCACAGCCTGAACCGCAGCGGCATTTTGCTATTCAATCAACACCCACAAATCCGTCGCGTATCGCGGACTTTTTGCCAGGATCCGGAGTTGAATCCCCTACTACGCCAGACTTCAACTACGCATTCGACTTTGATGGTGCTTCTGCCCCATCTCCCATCACTCCATATTATCCGTCACAAGGATCTAAATTGGTTCAACAGACTTGTCCGCCTAAGCAGTTGAGGCAGGGGCTGTTTGATGACCAGGGACGTGGCGATAGTCAGTTGAGCGAGGGATTGAAGATCAGATTGGAGGCGGCGAGGAGGAAGAGTTTGGTATGGAAGCCGAAAGTTGGAAGCCCGCTTGCGGGTCCTGGATTGAATTCGTAGATTTTTCGCCATTTCTTGGGTGCAGTTTCGTGCTGCTCCCTTGTTTCACTTTTTCCGGGGAAGGTGTAAATTTTGTTATTGGATCTTGGGACTTTTTGGGGTATTTTTTGGGTGGCTTGCTGGTTTGGTTTTCGGTTCTTTTGGGATCCTTGTATCACCACCTTTTCTTCTGCCCGTTTAATTATGCGGTGGACTCTGTGCATGCCGCTCTTCCGACGTTCGTTCTTATTTTGTATATAGTTTACCTAATCTTGGGGAATCGGGAATTGGATTTCAATGCATTTTATATCTTGTCATCTGGTCTTCCGTCGCAAGACGGAATTATATGACGGTAACATTGGTCAGATGGCTTGGCTCGTACACACCGGCCAACAAAATCGCGCTCATCACACCCGCCGTTCTAAGAGGTAAGAAGAATCCCCAAAAAGCCAAAACTGTCATTTGCAAAAATCTATTAGGAGGACCCAACTTTCCATGTTTTTGATGGCTTCCACAATTCAAAAGCCTTAGCTTTTTTCTTCCCAGATCCCTTGAATATTCAGCAGAAAGATGTATGCCAATGACGAAAGCTCACATGGCATTGACATCGCCCTCCTCCGCCGCCCGATCCCGGTAAAATCCTGCAACCAAAAACGCCAACTCCAACGCCTGCTTCTCATTCAATCTCGGATCGCAGAAGGTGGTATAGCGCTCCCCCAACCCATCCTCCGTCAGCCCCGCAGCACCACCAACACACTCCGTCACCGCCTCCCCAGTCAACTCTAGATGCATGCCGCCCATAAACGATCCCTGCGCCCGATGAATCTCCAACGCCTGCCGCAGCTCAGACAAGATATCAGTGAACCGCCGCGTCTTGACGCCCGAAGGTGTGCTGCGCGTGTTGCCGTGCATGGGGTCGCATTGCCAGACGGGCAAGTGGCCGGATTCCTGCACGGCCTTGATGTGAGCGGGCAAGTGGGAGGCGATTTTGGAGGCTCCGTAGCGCGAGATTAGAGTCACTTTTCCAATTTCTTTGTCTGGGTTGACAACGTTGAGGAGGTCGACGAGTTCGGTGGGCTCCATGGTCGGGCCGATTTTGATGCCGACGGGATTGGCGAGGCCACGGAAGAATTCGACGTGGGCGCCTGTTAATTGGCGGGTGCGGTCGCCTATCCAGAGGAAATGGGAGGAGGTGGCGTAGTGGCTGCTTGATGATGATGGCGGTGTTGTTTGGGAAGTGGTTGTGTTTGATGTTGCATGAGAAGGTTTCGGTACAGCATTGGGGGGATCGCGACAGAGACGGGTCAGGCTTTGCTCGTATTCTAGCATCAGGCCTTCATGGCTAGTGTAGACGTCTACGGTTTCGATGCCGCGAGCTGTGTCGAGGCCGACGGTTCGCATGAAGCGGAGCGAATCTGTCACTCTGGACACGATCTGTTCGTACTTTTCTTTGATTTGCGGGGTGATTACGTGACCTAGGCCCCAATCCAAGGGCGAGTGGAGGTCAGCTATACCAGATGAGAGAGCTGCTCTGATGTAGTTTAGGGTTGCAGATGAATGGAAATATGCAGATACGAGACGGGATGGGTCTGGAGTGCGTGAGTCGGGATTCGGGTCGAAACCGTTAATGTTATCGCCACGGAAGGATGGCATTGTCACGCCGTTGATGACTTCCGTTGTGCTTGAACGAGGCCTTCTCGCTTGTCAGAGCTGAGCAAAAGGAGGCGGGCATTAGCAGGCCAAACTTACTTTGCGAACTGGCCAGCGATGCGCGCGATTCTCACCACGGGCTTATTAGCACCTATTTGGCATGTTAGTTTGTCATTCCTGCCGATACCAGATGCGAATCGACATACCCCAGATCAAGATCAAACTCATTTGCAAGATCAGTTTGATCTTCGCTTCGATCATTTCCTGGTTGCAGTAATCAAACAATTCCGCGCAATCACCTGTCAAACTGAGTATTAGTATATACAATATATTTTGCAATTACTACAAATATCGCAGAAAAATCATGACAGTTGATTTACTTACCCCCCTGGAGAACAAAGGCTTTGCCAAGCGCCACATTTCTTAAACTATTTTTCAAATTAACGATCTAGAAATCCACGTCAGCAAACGTTTTCCGAACTGTTAATTTCCAGACCTAATTTATACCTCCTGCGGAGTTACCAACGGAGGTAACCGCTGAAGTTTGACCAAAGCATTTTTCAGGCCCTCTTTATCATCATACGCCACATCCTGCTTGATGGGCTTCGTAGTCCAAGCTGATCGAGATATTAGCTAGAGGTTGAGCAAATGGAGGGATCTCCGGTAGAGCACATACATGATGGAGTCCAGCCATCAGCTGCTTGGTTTTCTAATGTGGAAGACGCCATCTTAAGCCCGTTCGTATAGTCGACAATCCAGAATAAATGTAGGGGACCAAGGAGGTAGGTATGGGATATATGAGAGTAGAGTGGATTTTTGACTGCAAAGGCCAAAAATCTAGTTCAAGATTCTTAGTGAAGATATGTTGGGCTTTTAAACATATATTTCCTTTAGAAAAGGAGTAAAGGAGAAAGAAGTAAAGATCGCGGGTTCCGAAACGTGGTATAAATACGCTTATAAGTCTGAAAATTTTTCGAACACGAGGAACACGAAAAGAGTGTAACGAGCCACAAACCCCAACTACAAACCGGGGTATTTAACTACCAAACAACGACCTGTTATGTATGCAAATGGGAGAAAGGAGTTTTAAGATGGATGGCGGTTTAAAAAAAAAAATTGACATGTCGACGTGCATGAGTCAGCGGGGTGTCCGGTTTAACGTTGCCAAGACCGCCAAGCTTTGTTGCCGCTAGTGGGGCCCGCTCCGCATGCAAACCCGACGTCACGCCCCCACTCCGCCATGGGTATCTACATCGTCCTGACTTCAATCCATGCTATGCCGTGTATCATGTTCAAAGGGACACTGAAAACCCCTGAAACATCTTGAAAGGCCTCTCAAAATTCGTCTTAGACACTTGAACATCAAACATTGACAAAATAAACAAATTACGAAAACAAATC
This sequence comes from Helicocarpus griseus UAMH5409, assembly GCA_002573585.1. Taxonomy (NCBI): domain Eukaryota; kingdom Fungi; phylum Ascomycota; class Eurotiomycetes; order Onygenales; family Ajellomycetaceae; genus Helicocarpus; species Helicocarpus griseus. The sequence continues at coordinate 19,749 of PDNB01000057.1, read as the reverse complement.
ATGACCGAACCAACCCCCCGAAAAACCCCCGCCACAAACCCCACCGCAAACAACAACGACGACAACGCTAAATCCGCCTCTGAACTTCCCAAGAATGCTGAGGATCGCGCCGCAGCCGCAGCACTTTCCTCTTTGAACACCGGAAATGAAATTTCGTCGGCGGAAGCCGGGGGGCCGAGCGGTGCAGCACCCCCCTCTGCAGCTGATCAGGAGGCGCTGGGGAAGGCCATGAGTCGATTGGAGATGATTGCTGGAGCGGGGAAAGAGGGCGTTGCTGGGAAGAGAGATGCAAAGAAGGGAAAGGTTGAAGGTGCTGAGAAAGCGGCTGCTGAGGAGAAAGCGGCGAAGAAGCCGGTTGTCAAAGTTTCGGCGGAGGATGTTGGGCTTCTGGTTGGTTCATTTAACCTTCTCGCTAGAAATCAAGTTGTGAGGACTAACTAGGTTACAAATACATAGGTGGATCAGCTTGATCTTACAAAGATAAAGGCTACGGAGTTGTTGAAGGCGCATGACGGGGATGCGGTTAAAGCTATGCGCGCATTTATTGCACCCCCTGCGGCTTAATTTCCAGGGAAAGCCGATTTTTGCAGCCTCACGGATCCAAGGTTGTGGTGGAGAGTCTAGCACCCGGCCAACAAAATTCGAGCGCTAAATGGTACTGCACATACATAAAGTAATGTACAGTAGGACATGGGGTAATGGAACGAATGGAGACTTGGAGACGGACCGGTGAACTAGGTTGCTCTTCTTTGCCGCTTGGTGCAGTACAATGAAGGACATATATTTGACTGTTCAGTTTTCGCTGCCTGCAGGGAAGGGGTGACAGCCATCTTACAGAAAATGCCGCATCGGGGAGGTGACTACCAGGGCGGTGGGCGGTGGTATATTTGTCTGGCTTGCATTCCTCGGGCATATCCGAAATAAGAAGCATAGATCAGAATATAGGCATGTTGTCTATACATCATAGTTAAGTGTATTGATATATATTTTATGCATTGAGATACAACATAAGTTCATAAATACTGACAAATCGATTGAAAATATCAATCATACTGTTCGCCAACATCTAGGATTCCTAGCATCCCATGATCATGATCATTATCATCACATCAATGCCGCAATACGTAAGTGGCGCACACTGAATACCTTATCTATCCGTCTGATTCTCATATTCTCCTCTTCTTTCCTGGTCCTGTTCAACCTTCTTCTCAACACCCCCTTCAAAGATAGTCCACGTAAGACCCCAACCGAGCAAGGCCTCAACTGCAAGAGCCCACCATATCGCTGCAACAATATTATACTTGAGTGCCATTCCCAGTCCCCAACCACCGATAACAGGTCCCAGCGTCCTCGCACCACTAACCACGCTCTGCGCAACCCCATGCACGGTACCCAACACGCTCGGGTCCGGCACACAGTTGTTGACCAAAATTATGGCAGCGGGGAGCGAGAAGGTCCTCGAAATAACCTGTAGGAAGAACACCGCTGCCAGCGCCGGCCAGACCAGATACGCATGATTGGGTATGAGAACTAGGAACGGAACGAGGACGTAAGCGAACGGGGAGAAGGGCAAGAATGCTCGTAGTGATTTCAACGTGCCCATGCGGAAATTAACGCGCGGGTAGACAAATATTTGTAGTGGGAGACCGATGACACCAATGATGGCGGTTGCAAGGCCAACTTTGGAACTTGGCATGCCGAGTCCGCCACCGAAGTGAAAGAAGCCTTGGCGGCTCCCCTCAGGGGCGCGCGGGGTTGGCAGAAAGACGAAGGTCAGGGCGTTGAAGGCGCTAATGTGCATGGCGAGGACGAAGTGGGTTAGTAAAGTGAGGAGGACATTCCGTGTCCAGATTTGGCGGAAGGGGATGCGCTTTCGCCGTGGTATGCGGACTGCGGTTGGAGAGTTTGGAACGGAGCCATGCGCGCTTCGCTCCAGGTCGAAGGAGTTTGTTGCCGTATGGACGTCGTGGTTTCCATCGAGCGGGCGGTAATTGTGGGTACGGCCGTGCTTCCAGTATCGCCGGATTGCTTTACCGGCTTTCCTACCCCAATCGCTCCGATACCTAGCTATTTCATGTGTCTGTAAGTTTGCCTGTTAGTAATGGCACCTATCAAGGGTTATGGAAATTGAGAACAAGCTTACTTCTTCTAACCCGAAGAAGACTGCTACAGTGGAGATGAAAATAAACAGGGCGCTGATGAGGTTTGGCAATGCATACGGCCACGTCCTCATCCACCAGACGCCACCTTTTCCTCCGATGAGTGAGCCTGGGCCGAAAATGCCGGGATAGCTGCCCATCGGGTCAGCCAGAACACCGCCCAATATGGGGCCTATTATAACACCAATGTTGAAGCACATTGGCAGTAGAAGGAAGGCTCGAGATTGATATCTAATACTCGGTTAGCTACCTAGCATTCTAGAGAAAATCTACGTTTGTCAATAGCACCTCTATCAAGCATCTGCCGAAATTGAGGCACGCATTGGGGTATTTATACAAAGATTATGGTTTAAACTGAGAAAGGAAACATACTTTTTTTCCTCAATAAGTTCTGCAATCATAGTCCGCATAACACCAACATTACTGTTCAATGCGCCTCCCAGTGTACGAAAGACAGCAGCGGCAACAAATGAGCGAGAAAACCCAAATCCCACGCAAGCAATGGAAGTCCCAAAGAGCCCTATAAGGAGCACCCTTTTCCGTCCCATAAACTCAATATCCGCAATCCTACCCCAAATCATGGCAGTGATAAACTGCGCAAAAGTGAAGCATCCCTGCAGCAAACCTGCCCGTGCAGATATAATGGAGTCAGGCAGATCCGGGTCAAATGACTTCAGTTGATAGAAAAGATAGGCTTGCAAAGAGGTTTGAGTCAGCGGTTCAGACAATCGAGCGATAGTCAGAATGGCTAGTTGACTCTTTTTTGGCAAAGAGAACCATGACACGGGCTTCTCGTCCTCTGGCTTAGCATCGTTCGGTTTCACCACATTCGTCTCCTCTTCTTCAATGAGTGAAGGCCGTCGACGGGGAGGCGTAGACAACAATAAACTGGCCGGCACACGGTCCCTTCTTATACCCCCATTGCTACTCTCTTGTCCCAATAGATGCTCCTGAGGGCTAATCCCATCGCTGTTCAACGTTTCTGTATCAGACGAGTCATCGTCATGATAGTCTGCATAGTCGTTGTCCCGAGAGCCGCTCCCTTGGACTCCAGCTGACGCAGAAGTACTACCCCTGTCGTCGCAAGCATTAGTGTCCCCTTGTAGATCTACATCTCCGTCTGAGACGGCGGGGGTGGATTGGTTACGGCTTGAGCTCATCCAAGAACAGAGGTGCCAAGCCGGCGGTTATCGATTAGGCCGGCGGATAAGGACAACAATTGGGATAAAATTCGTTGATGCGCAAGGTCTATATAGAGAGAACAAGTAGCGAGTGACTAAAAAGATCTATATGTATGGGCAGCAGCCAATTATTCAAACAGCAATGGCTCAACTAAATCAATCCTATCCGTAGAAATCGTCCGGGAAAGGAATCAGAAATAATGGCCGACGGCAAAAAGAAAAGCCTTGCGGAGAAATGACGAAAGGGCGGTATCGGACCGACGTATCGCCGATTCGGAGATGAAGCTTATCTCCGAGATACTGGCTGACTAAGCGAATAAAGACCGACCTCCATCCAACCCCTGACTTTTCTACGATAATATGTGGACAATATCCATCTTCGTGTCATGTTACCTCACGCTCCGAGTGACTATCCACTTGACTGTTTGATTCGGGGGTTCTGGAACATCCGGATCTGGACACCCGTAGGCCATCCAAGTATCCAACCCATGAGAGTTTCCATGCCGTGGTGGCTATGGGACAGGAAGAGTATGGCATTGAGCGGATTGGTCATTGATTGCTGCGCGCCGGCCGCATTAGCGTTTTTGGAAACTCCCGTCACCCCGCGGTCAAAGGTCAAGATTTGGAGGGTCGTGTTTCCGATTTAATCCGCCTCCCGGGATTGCCCTCCCTTCTCCCCTTCCTCTCTGGAGGTTTTCAATTGCTCATTGGTGAACCTGAGATCTTTGATTAGCCACGGGTCGAGAATGAGTTCTCCGACGCCTGGTCTCTCCTGCGGAAGCCAGCACAGGATTCTACGAAGGAAGCGTAGGAATCCCTCTTTGTTCTCGTCATCGCCCTCAATATCCGCTGCGAGATTTTCAAGCGTGGTGTCTGGCATGGGAACGAGGTTTTTCCATCCTTCTAAAAGAAAAGTATCAGCAGATAGGTCTTCATACGTACAAGCTTCCAGACTTATCTTACTATTCTCGGTCCAAAAAATTGGACACACCCTACTGCGGCGCATGAGTTCAACCGGTGGTGGTCCCAAAACAGCGCCTAGTTCTGCTATAAGATATCCATCATGGTGTTCATTGGTTTCTGGGTTTTGTCCACGGAAGAGAGTACGTGGAGAAACTAGGCTCCAGGCCTGAGGAAGGTATGCGACGTATTAGCGGCAATCAAGAGAGAGAATTGTTAATATCATGGGAAATGATGGTTTTCGCTGCAACCTACCACCATGGCAAAACTCCAAATATCAGCCTCGTGATTCCACTTCGTTTGCATAACCACCTCTGGAGCTCTATAAGGGCCAGGCATGATGAGACCATCATGCTCACCAGTAAATCTAGCTTCACCAAAATCACATATGAGCGGCCATCCCTTGAAATTTTGGGACATATGCCGCGTGTAGTAAATGGTTCGGTCTTCATAGATTTTGCGTGGAACTGGGTCATTGCACTCATTCTCCTCAAACTCTTCGTAGAAGTACGGAACTGTCACTGGAAGAAGCAAATTCGTGAGCTGGAGATCTGGGACCTTCATGTCAGAGTAGCACAACGACGCAGGATAAACAGTGTAAACTTGGGATCTGGTTATAGCTCACCTGTATGTATAACCCCGGCCTCATTATGAAGGAAAGCCAGTCCAATAACCAATTTGCGAAAAAATGGCTTTGCAGCCTCGAGAGTCATAGTCCTATTTGGCAAATAGCTCAAAAGATGGTTCATGGTGATTCCAAGGGCTTGTTGAACAATACAAGTATGGACCCCATGGAGTCCCTTTATCTCGAATGAGGACAGAAACTTGCGGATATCCTTGGCCCCAACATATTCAGTCTTTGCAGATACGGCATTGATGTGCCTATTAATAGCGACTTCATTGTTACTTTGCGTGTATGCATTGACATATATTTTCAACGCCGCATACCCAGGATCATTCGGTTCACTGATGAGCGCTACAATCAGCACCTTCTACATATTTATGCATATACAGAAAATAAGAAAGAAAGGAAATATGAACAGTTTGCTTACAGTAGTCGCGAGCAAGCCACACTGTAGAGGTAACCCTGTAGCCTAATTTGCCAACCACCTGATATCTATCACGGAAGATCTGCCCAATGTACACTGGGTAATACGAGTCTGCTTTGTACTCGGGCAGGGTTTCCTCCTCGATGAGCTCAGAAGGGTCAACCACCTCGAACCCTGGTGATGGAAAGATGCGTGGTTTCAAAGGTGCCGCTGATAACGGACTCGAGGACATTGTCCGAACTATACGCTCAATGGATGTCTTGTGCGCCGCATGACTGGCAGCGGATGGTTTGGATCGGTCCGACAAAGGGGTAGAAATCGAGTTGAGACTGGGACAAGGACTTCTGCCAGAAAGGACATCGCGCACAATGCCTCCAAGTGGCCATATTAGACGCCGTGGTTCCATGTAGTTAAGACGCTGCACTTGGTGGTAGATAAGTTCACTGTCAGGTTTCCAATTCAGGCGCAGATTAATGTGACGAATCCGTTGGCATTTTGCTTTTTCCTGTGCGGCCCTGGCCAACCCCATCAACAGCTCTCGCGGGTGAACACACAAACGTAGCCACAATTTATGTCACAAGAAAATCATCGAGAAATTCCAAAAAAGTCAAGATCAGTTAAGCGGCCATCGTGATTTGCCATGACATAGCAAGCATTCTTCCTCTGTACGCAAGCTGCCTCACTTCTGTCTCTTCAGTTGCAAAACATTCCCACTCTATGGTCTGACCATATCTACGTGAGGAACGCCCTCTTACGCGATGAGAAGACACGGGAGGGAAGACCTAGAGAACACCTTGACAGATGTAATATCACCCTAATTGATCCTGACAGATAACACTATACAATCAATTGTAGATGGTAAAGAGCTCTCAGAAATATCCAGCCATGCTATCCACTGACCAACAATCTCTGCAGCATGGATATCAGCAGCATCTGCACCCATTTCAGCCCATAACATGCTGAAGCCACCCAAAGCTCCAAGCCAAAATGGCAAAATGGCAAATTCCAAACCATCTTCACTCATCAACCAACTTCTCCAGCCCTTTTAAATCCCCAAAGGCGGGCCCGCATCCCTCAAAAAGATCTCCACCGTCTTCGGTCCCACCCCCTTAAACCCCTTCAACCTCTCCTCAATCACCCCCCTATCCCCTCCCGCCTCTTCCAACAACCTCTCAAACGACCCGTCATACCCTTCCTTAATCGCCCCGCATACATTCAGCAGCTTAGTCGCCGTCGAGTAGTCGTAGCGGGCATAATGAGCCTCGTCAAGTATTTCAACGAGCTTGTCCCAGCCCGCATCAACGATTGCGTCGGGGGTGGTGAGGTCGTGCTCGATTAGGGTGTTGTAGGCGCTTTTTGCGATGGATTGTTGGATGGGGTTGCCGAAGAGGAGGCAGGCGAGGAACCATTTGAAGTAGTCGGTTGAGGTGGTGGAGGGAGAGGAGGTGGGTGAAGGGGGTTCGCTGAGGTGCAGGCCGAGTTCGTCGGCGGTTATCTTCTTGGTGGACATGGTGTCGATTTCCCGTTTTTTGGAGGGGGAGATGGTTCAATGGTTTTGAGAAAGGGGGCTTTCAAGAGTAACTTTATTTTGTTGAGAACGCCAGTGTCAAACGGTTATGCCTCCTGTTTCTTGAGAAAGACTTTTCCTCACATCGTCCATTTTCACCTGGAGACTTCAGTCTCTGGCTTGCATTTCGAAGTTGATTTCAAAATGTATCTCGATCTAGTTGCGTCATAAGTACCTAGGTAGGGTTGGTAGCGTTTTGTTGACGTCATGTTATATCAGATTCCCCAGATCTAGCAAACCTTGGATTGCCCAGTGGGTAGACCTTTGGTCGAGACAACCGCGGAAACGACTCCCGCCCTACGTATTAATAGTATTTAATGAACTGACATTAATACTGTCGGGATTAGAACATGGAATAAAGTCGAAGAGAGTTTGTTTGTGTAACACGATTTCCGATGCAATAATATGAAAATAAACAGATGTATTCTAGCAAAGGGAGACCTCAAAACAATAACACTCTTAAATCGAGTATTTTGTGCCAGTCTAAAAATGGCATTTCGTATTTCATCAGTCGTATCTGTGTATCTCAAAGTCATAACAATCCCAGAGAAGAAGAAAAACCACAAGAGGGTATTGCATGTATCGACCACCGCTCGAGATGCAAATAACCTCATCACTCACCATGGCCGTATCATCGTCATCCATTCATTAGCAATCTTTCACAAAAGGAAAATATCTCAAAGTCGACTCTTCACGGTTTGCCCGCCCTCCCAAGAATCCCCCGCTTCCAGGGTCTGCCACCCGATAACAGATCCTGCCTCAACACAAATCATATTCTTATAACCAACATCAGGCCCGAAATCCGCCATGCCCTTCGCCTTCTCAATCCAGGGGTTCCAGACCACGACGTCATTGAGTGATTCACGGGACACGGAGAAGATGGGACTGTTGTTATCATCTGCATTGGCAATGACGATGGGCACCTTGGGATCGAGCGATTGGTAGACGCGGTCTGTTTCTTGTGTGATTTCGAGGGCCGGAGAGGATTCGGTGTGTGTAGATGCGTTGAGCACCTTGTCGACATATGTCTTGTCCTTGAGGTTTAGGATGCGGATTTTGGATACGTCCTGTAGAAACGGTAAAACTTGTAAGCATCCGCGCAGAAAAAAAAAATGTATAACTAAACTGCACCGTCCCATCATCGCACAAGACCAAAAATAGAAACATACCTGGACCCTAAAGTACGAATGCAGCAACACCTGGAAATCAAACGGCTGTGCACCCTTATTCTGCACCTGCAGCGAGGTGCCCAGTCCCGTCTTGCTCAACGTGACACTGTACACCAGCCCGAAATCATGCGGCCAATCGCTCTTGAACTTATCACTCAGCATTCCCGTTGACAAGCCGAAATCGAGCTTGACACTGCTATCGCCATCCTGGCCCTCCGATTCTGACGTTGACTTTCCTAGAAACTCCCAATATGAGTTGCGGGCAAAGCCATGCTGGGGCAGTGTGGAGGTGGGGTGGTCTTTGGGCGGGGGGCCGAAGACCTGGATATAGGATCACCAGAAAATGGTCAGCAATCAGGCAAATTGCACATTGAAATGAAAGATTAAGTTTCTGGATATTGGTTACAAAGAGGAAGTGAACACTCACAGGAAAAACCAAAGGAATTCCCCCGCGGATCGGCTTCGAGCCATCCAGCGCAGCCTTGTCACTTAGAAACAGCTGTTCCTCGCCATTGGCAAGCTTCCATGAGATCACAGTGGCTCCAAACAGATTGACAATGACAGATTCGCCTGTGGGTAGCGAGGCCACGACGCTGTCTTCTTGCACGGTGATGGTGGGTTGGGGGAGGTGGGAGGAGACGGGGATGGCGGTGGGTTTGTTTGCGCGCTCCATCATGGATTTATTTGGGATGGGGCGGACTAGGAATGGTATATTGGATTAAAGGGTTGGAATTAATGTAGATAGTATTAAGACAGTGAGTGAATGTAAAGAGTGGCAGGTAAGATGGTGGAAGAAGTTGTTATGGCAGTTGGTTGTGGTTGTTGTTGGTGATGGTGGTAGTAGTAGTGGGGTTGGAGTGTCATAAGTATAGAGAGAAAAAGCTGTGACGAAATGATGAGGGCACCCAGCCCAACGCCATGATAGTAATTCCATTAATCTAGACTCCTGTAGCGGGCAGCAACATGAAACATTGCCCCCAACAACATAAAGCAGACTATGCCCGTCCGGTGCATCAATAACATGCGGCTTCGGCATGGCGCTGTGTCTCGTATATGACTGCTATTATTATCGCGGCTAATAGGGTGCTTGCGCCCATGCATCCTCTGTTCCACAGCCAGGGATGAGATGCATCTCATGAATCGTGCCCCTCACTAGTAGGACAGCCTTTCTTTGTCCGCTCGCCTAAGATGTTTCAGAAGTCTTGCAACAGATATATACCGTATTTACTAGGGAGATATCTTAAGAACCGGGGGGGCTAACATTTCTATTCAATCAACCCCAATCAGCCCGCCGTCATGTCACTAATACGCCCTCATATGCGTATGATACTCTGATACGCCAGAAAAGATAACAAGCCACCGGTTGCCCATGAAGTAGCCACAGAGACAAACGCTCTAGAAAAACGAAAAGGAATTATACAACAAGAATTAAGAAGAAAAGGGGAGAACAAAACCCGGGCCTCCTAAGGATCTCCATTGTATCTCCTGACTGCATTGTGTGCTTCGACTTTGATGTCAAACATTACATCGTCAATCTCTCGATGCACACTTCTCCCAAACGTCGCTGTCTTGATCGACCCTAGTACGGACCGCAGAGACGCTAATATACCTGCACCAGTATTCTCCGCCTCGCCAGACTCATCTTCCTGTTTGCTTCGGCCGGGAGCTGCTTCGTTGGAAACTGATGGCTCAGGCTCATCTCTCATTTCTACGTCCGCTGCATGGCTCTCTACCATTTCAGAATCAGGCGACGTTTGATGAGGGGTTGAAAGATCCGCTGGTGCGGACTGACCGCTAAGGCGCTGCGATCTTCGTTTTGTGGACTTGCGTTTGCCTGGAGAATGAGATGCTTTCCCACTATCCTGCGACGTATTGGTGGTTTCTTGGGTATTTGGTGTTGAATTGGCCTTTCGTCGCGATCGGCTTGATCTCTTAGATAATGTTCCGTCGTTGTCGCCGGGAGCATTTTCAGGACGAGATGTGGTGTCCTCCGAAGCAACTACCTCAATACGCATAGACGGCCTCCTATTTGGAGAAACCCTTTTGGCGCGATCATGCTGAGAAGACGAAGTGTCGTCCCTTTTGCGCTTCATTGACCGTGTTAGGACTGAAGGGTCTGCTGCTTGCTTTCCGCCATCTCCCACATCTGCATCGATTGACAATTCTAGGTCCTGTTCGAGTTGGGACGCTATTTGCCGTTCAAGATCGTCACTGAAAGAGTCTGGGATGATATCTATTCGGTCGCGTTCAGTAGTTGGGGTACGGGTGCGTGACCGAGAGGCATCGTGCTCTTTCTCAAAATCGCTATCACTGTTTGGCGGTACCATATTTGAGTCTTCCGCTTGTTGGTTAATCGAGCTAATTGATAGTTTGCTGACGTCTGGCTTCAGAATATTTTTGGACTTGGAAGTTTTTCGTTCCGACTTCTTTGAGCTGAGAGAACTTCGGCGACGAATAGTGTCGCCACTGGCTGGCGTTGGCGAACTCCGTGGAGGCGAAGAAAAATCTCCGTTCATGGTAATATTTTCATATTTTATTTCGCAAATTCGTTTAGTTTCGGATGGGATGGCCCCGTTGTCGTGCGACTGGATTTGAGGGGGCGACGATGGCGGACCATCGGATTGCAGATCGGTGATGTCTAAAACTGAAGACAATGAAGAGCCAATAATTTGATCGGGTTGCGCAACTGAGTTCTTGGACATTGGAGTAGGTGAGGAACCGAGGAACTCCTCGTCATTGGTTGTGATGGCATGCTGGAGCGTTGCGGTTGGCGGAGCACTCTCTACGCGATCCAGATCCCTCGACTCTGCTGCAGGTTGTGGAAGACCTGTATCCTGTCCAAGCTGCGAGGCGGAAGAGCGAAGTCCCGGATACATCTTTGCAGTTTCTCCGTGCTGCCTATCTCTGACCTCCCTTTGATTATCAGTAAGTACTTGCGACCCACCTGCAGTGTCGAGCGCGGGCGAGGACTCGACAGGAACAAACTGAATCTGGGAGTCATCATGACGAAGCCGAGTTTTAGGTGTCGAGACTTTGCTTGAAGATGTGGCGCTTTTCTTACGCCGGCGGTTCTTGCATGTGCTGGATGTTGTGCTATTTTGCGAGGGTGAAACGGAAGAGCCCCGGAAAAGTTTGCTGTGGTGATCCAGGAGTTTGATTGGAGTTTCAGATTTCGTGAACTCTTCTTGGGAGCTTAGATATTCAGGAGACGCAAGATGAACCTGAGGAAAGTTAGAATTCATTCGCCGCAAGGGAGACAATCTACATACCGTGGTGCCTGCAGCCGCTGGAAAATTTGGCAGCAGTAGGTACACAAACGGCTTCAGTCTTCTCAGGGCCGTCTCGACGTTTTTGGGATATTCCAACGTCTCCTTGGGGCCAAATGAATTATTCCAAAGCTTAATGAAAATATTCACTGTAGATTTATGCCGCGATTCAAGTCCAGATGTGATGAGGGGCGCTAGAATTTGTAGTAATGTGTGGTCTGACTCGGCAGATTTTTGGAGCAGGTTGGCGGTTGAACGAATCACAGATCGGGCCTATTACCGTCAGCAAACGAGTTCAAAAAGGCATATGGGTTCCAACTTACAGAGCCAATAACACTGTCATCCACATCGGATCTGGTAGCAAGCAACCCATCCCGATCAGTAAGCCATAAGCCTAGGAAGTCCTGAGACTTGGCGAGCAAAGTTGGACCAAACGAGGAGGGACATCGATCTAAGAACCTTGCGGTGGAATCTAAGAAACCTACGACGCGAGCATGGTCAATGCCTGCCAGTTTTTGATAAGTTTCTTTTAGAACCCTGTTAAGCAATCCTATAAGGTGGTTCCATAAATGAGGTTGAGGTCGAATTTGGCGATGGACTAATGTTGGCTTGTTCATTGCAGGGCGCAGAGGAGATGGGGATTGCTCTTGCGTGGCGGAGAATTTGGCTTGATCGAGGAGGGCTGCACAACAGCTTACTGCGGCAGCCAATGGCTGGGGTCGGACGGCCTCTGATAGCATTTCAAGGTTAGAGGCAAAAGCATTTTCTCCCCTTTCTACTCGAACAATAGAACCAAATGTATCAAGGAGGTGTGACCATTCTGAAGCCGCCATATCAAAGGCACACCCAGCAGCAAGGATAGCAACAATTTTTTCATAGTCGCGGGTACCACTATCGTCGTGATTCTTGATCTCCGTTTGGACGGGGAAGGCAGCAAGGCATTCTTTTGTCATTTCCGATACAGTTTGGCATACATATTGGAGAGGTGCCAAATCTGTGGAGTTGACTTCTGCAACGTTTGCTAATCGTTCTAGGCATAGGTCTGCAAACTGGCGAAGAGCTTCTAGCCTGGCATTTCTTGACGTTCGTCCTTTCACACCGATTTCGATCATGCTACGGATGAGTCGATGATACGCAGCGCAGGTGGTTAGTGGTTGCGAAAGTGTTATTAGATGAAGCAAGTGAAGCATTGGCGATCTGATATTGCTATCCTGCGGTCGTCGATTGTGTGTTGGCGTGTTGGCGGTCTGAAATGTCTCTTGGGACGTTTTTAGAAGCAGTTTATCCGTAAATGGGTTTGAGCCGATAGACGAAATGACTGTCGTCAAAAGGAAATGGAAACGGTTGCAAAAAGCGTCGTTTGGTTCAGCACCTGCATTCAGTGACAGAGGCGCCGTCTTCCAGATGCGTTGCAAAGTTCCCAGCATACTAGCAAGAGCTTGCATGGATTCTGAGGAGGGCGTTATCTCCTTGCTTGAAGCGTCAGCCAAGGCCTTTGAAAGATTTGTCCAGGCTAGGCCGATGTGCGATTCTTGCAAAACACCTTCGCCCCAGGTTGAGGTCTTGAAAAGTGATTCAAAGACGGGCAGGATGATTGAGAGTCGGGATCGAACCCATTTACAGTCAAGTCTTGGTAGGTCCTCGGGCCCGATGTTTGTTCCTTTGGTGATTTTGATTTTATCTTCTTCCCAGATCCTCGGCTGCTGATTCCACAGCAGTGAAGACAGTATCCGACACAAGCGTCCGTTATTTGTCGGCTCGGAATTCAGACTCCCTGAAAAGGGGCTCCTAATGTATACAGTCCAGAATAGATCCAGGCGGCTGTGAGACGCCGACGGTCGAAAAGCGTAATAAAGGAGTTTGTGGTAGCTCGTGAACGCCTGATTGAGTAGAATGCCTTGTTTGTCAGATTTCTTCCGCTCAAGTTGTGAAAGAATCGGTCGAAATAGTAATTTGGTGGTGTCTTTGCCGGTTGTCTCGCAGGGCGGTAAAGCATATACAAACAGATCCCATGCCATAAGAGCTTGGGATTTTGTCGTCAAATCACTGCAGTTGAAACATTTCTGGACAACCAGCAGCCAGTCCCTCACATGAGACCACTGATCTACGGACCATCGTCTGTTCCGTAAAAGAAGTATGACGACGCTCCAAATTTGCGGTACATGCGGGCCGCTCTCTGGATTTGGTATCATCGCTGCCAACCGCCCACAAAGCTCCATAACAAATTGGGAGCCATTTTCTAGAGTCACATCAAGAACGCCCCGTAAAGCGGAGGATACAGCAGCATTTGGACCTAGCGCCATCGCAGCTAGCTTACCAAACTTGATCGCTCTCGTTCGTACCTCTTTGAAATTGTGAAGAAGGGCAGTTATGAGATGATCCATCCATAAATCCGCCTGGGAGGCCATTGCTGACTGCGGTAGAAATAAAAGTCTCTCATAGATGGCCAAACGCTGCGCAACTACAGCCTTACCATCGACGCGGTCCGTAATATCTTTGAGGACATTTAATAGTTGCGTCACTCGACTGCTCGTCATGACCTTAGGTGAAAAGTTTTGTACGGATAAAACACGCATGTACTCAATTGCAACGATCTTTGGTATGTTCGGATTTTGTAGAGAGGAGACGGAGTGATCAACAATAAAATGCTTTAGGTCTTCGGAAAGGCGTGAGGAAAGATTCGGTTTGAAGATGAACATGGCTAATAAATTCAAAACCTGGCGCACGAGTTTGATGTCGAGGGGCTGGTAGATAGAGGACACTTCGCAGAGATCCCTCCGAATACATTGTGAAAACAATTCGACCTTCTCCGCCAAAGCATTCTCATCTGGAACATTGCTGTATGCAGTCAACGCACCCAGAAGATGCTGGTATGCATCAGCTCTCGAGGCGCGTGACTCCCCCGCAAGCTGCTGGGAGACGGATTCTAGCATGGCGGGAAAGTTCTCGGAGGAACTGTAGGATTGTTCGTCAGAGGGAGTCGAGGCGGGCGACGAGCAAGAAGTTTTGAGGATTGACTTGGACGGTCTGCATTGGTTCGAAGGAGGTAGGGCGCGCAAGGGTGTTCTCGTCCTGTTATTCGAGTGTGTGAAGGAAGGGGGTTTAATGTAGCTGGTCAAGGGAGAGAAATTGACTCTCTTCGACTGGCTGCCCGAGTGAGTATAGGGAGATAGGTCCAATGGCGAAGAAGCGTTGTTTGGTGTCGAATTGGGAGCTTGATTGCTGGGCAGTTGCTGAATGTCGGCCTTGGAAGCTGCAGAATTGAAGGAGGAAGATCGAGGGGGCGTGGGTGGACGAGTGGGTAGAGCACTGAAGCTCAGAGCCTCCACCATATTTGATGGAGGTAAGGGGTTCTAATAGAGATATAAAAAAGAAGAAAACGATTGTACACTAACTGGTATCACGCAACCCAGCTGGAGAAACCAAAGGAGTCAAAAAAGGAAAAGCAAATCAGAAGACGCCGTCCATGAGAAAACAGAATGAAAAAGCAATGATCATGAAATAGCCGCAAGGTTGAAGCGCAAAGACATGGCTGACCTCACAGGGGGATGTGAAGAAGTGTGGTCGTCAGTCGAGACCATCCTCCGCTGTTGTGGTGGTGGTGGTTGAGGTGGTTGATACACGCCCACGCCCGCTGCCAAAAACACGCCAATGCGCCCGCTTGAGCCGCGAGAAGTCGCGACGGAAGCTGACTAAGACGCGTTCCGTTAAATGGGAAGGCCGGTGCCGGAATATTGTATATCCGGCACAACAACTGTTTGCTTTGTTTGCTTTCATTCCTTCCCTGGCTTGGCATTATTCTTCGTTGAACTTCTTCAGTGATTATGGTTACTCTCAACAACAACTTTGCTGTCTACATGCATGTTTTTTGATATGATTCAAGACATTTAGGAATATGCAGTAAATTCTCAATTTGTTTGATGTTCTCTTTTCCCATTACATCTTAACTTGAAGTCTGAGCTATTCCGTTCATGGACAGGCGTTCTCATACAGACGCTGGTTCAACTCTATTTCATATTTGACTTATACGAAATTAAGCCGTGGCATGCCTTAGCTTGGAATACTGCCTTACCCTGCCCCTTTGACCAGGATCTATACCACAATGGACTCCACTCTTCTTTCATTCTCAGGTTCTTTGTTTCAAGGCCTTCAATTCATCGTCAAGTCCCCACAAACAGTTGGGCATCGCGGCATTGTAGTCGATGCGCCACAGAGTTTAAATTAAGCTAACAGCATTGACGCATGAATAGGCTTATGTCTAATTCTCGATCTGGAATGGGGTCCAGCCGCTTCTTCTGGCTGACCTATGAGGCTAAGATATCGTGGTACACATCCTCTCCTTTTGACACTCAGGCAGCTTCAGGCACGAAACCTGGCTGTCAGTGTCTGAGAGACACTGAGGTGTGATATGCTAGTGATGCTGCGAGAGATGCATGAAGGCTCTCATTATTGAGTGGGGGTCACCCTGGCTAGCTGCCACCTCTTTTTGACGAGGAAGTAGACGGGCTGGACATGTACATGTAATTATAATAATAGTGGACGCGAGCCGTAGCGGATGGGAGGCCACTGCTTTATGTCTGTTTTGACTGCCAGTCTTTCAGGCTACCTCTGTTTACTCTTCACCTCTCGTAGTGTACATTGCAAGTAGTAGTATTGAATTGCGGAAGCCGTAATATCGTAGTACATGTCACATTCCTAGTAAGTAAACCTAGTTAGTCTGACAGCAGAGCTCTCCATTTGCAAAAATAGCCTCTCTAGAAGTGGAAGCATCCCGCGCATTCCTTATACAAGGCCGGGGACTTGGACCTGTTGGGCGCGGCGGGGAGACAAGAGCCCCCGAATGCGGAGAAGGCTTGGCGTCTTGGCGGCGGAGCGAGAGAGTCAGGTGCTGCCCGGGAAA
This sequence comes from Helicocarpus griseus UAMH5409, assembly GCA_002573585.1. Lineage (NCBI taxonomy): Eukaryota > Fungi > Ascomycota > Eurotiomycetes > Onygenales > Ajellomycetaceae > Helicocarpus > Helicocarpus griseus. The sequence goes on along the minus strand of PDNB01000057.1, from coordinate 3,498 downwards.
ACGTCACTGGCGAAGGCAGCCTGACAACATCCAAAACTCCCCGCTGTCCCATCCATTAGCTGTCGCATGGAGACGGTCACCCTCCAACCTCACTCATTTACCCCCCTGTGTGTGTGTCTATTAAGAGCAGATCTCGTCCTCTAATTTCCTAAATTTGCGATGGTTAGCTGTGCTCACATGCCGCTGTCGTCATTGCCAGCTCCGTTTCGTATTTGATACTATCTCGACAACCCCGCCTCTCTCCGTCCAATCTTCCTATCCTACATTCCGCCGCTAATTCAATATGGAAATTCGCGAGCTAGTGGGCAAAGGTATGTACTTGTAAATGCTGCTGCTGCTTATTGTGTGGGTTCTCTACTTTTGGCCTTTTTTGAGGTTGCGACTGGCCCGCTAACCATCTCGCACCTCGCGCATAACAGAAAAGCTCGACGAAGTAGCACGGTTGGTCAATACGCTTGCTGAAGATGTGAAGGAAAAGCATCTCCAACCTTCTCGTATGTGACTCGAATGCAGCCTGTATACGTGCCAATATTGCGGCGCACTTCTCTCTGACACAATTTCGCTTGGCAGAACGCATTGAAATCCTCAAGAAGCTACGAGTCCACGGGCGCAGCCCGCAAAATGCAGACGCCATATATTCAGAAGAAGTAATACAACAACTACCATTTGCCTTTGACGACGCGGATTTTCTGATTTTTTACAGGGAATAAAAGTACTGGCTTCTTACGGCTGTGGGGTTTTCTCACCCACGATATCGCGCGAGGCGCTCCGATGTCTTGCAAATGCCCTACTCCTCGATCCAAGCATGCGCCAGACATTTGTCGACCTAGGACATGGAATACACATGGCAGAGAAACTTAAGGTGAGTGAGGAGACATTCGATGGTGGGGGAGAGCTTGCGCTGAAAATGTTCGTCTTGCTACAGGAAGAAAATTCCGACGATGAGTTTCTGGCGGCGCGTCTGCTGTTCTTGACAACTTATGACTCGGACTTGGATTTTGATAAGTTATTCGATAATCACTCTCTAGGCGAGAGCATCAATAATGTAAGGGTGCCCTTTTTCATTTCTAACCCGATAAAATATTTACTGCTGGCGTTAACCAACCATCGCAGCATATATATCGGCATTCCAAACGCTTTTCCAAAGCAAAGAAGAAGAAGCTTGACCAAATGGACGAGCTTGCACTTTCAGAAACTTTGAAACTCATTTTCAACATCACCAACTTCTATCCCCATAGAATCGACACGTTCTCCCCCTCCATACCTCACATATTGAAGATTTTGAGCCGCATCGAAATACCAACCCCACCGCTCCAAGCCCCTGTCAACTATCTTATCAATTCCCTGCTTAACCTCGACCTCGAAGCGAAGAAGACTAAGCACTTCGGAAACAACCCACTCTTCCCAAAGTTCGACCAAAACTGCAATGTAGACAAGATGATAAACATCTTAGACCAAGCTGTCGCAATGCACAGACCCGAACACCTTGAGACTCTAGTCGTCCCCCTTCTCACACTTCTGCGTAAAATCTACACATTCGCACCCGAAGGCCCACGGAAGTATATGGAATGGCTGCTCCTCCCTGAAGACGATGACCACGACCTTCCCATTGGCCAGTCAAACACGCTATCATCCCGTCTACTCCGACTATCAACGTCGCCCGTCGCTCCCAGTCTGCGCGAGGGCATATCAGCGCTGATGTTCGAGCTATCCGGCAGTGACGCTACGGATTTCGTCAGAAACGTCGGCTACGGGTTCGCGGCTGGCTTCCTCATGTCACATGATATGCCGGTCCCAGAGACGGCAGGTGAAGCGTTCAGTACCAGTACTGGCAAACCTGGTGAACTAGATCCGAATATCAATCCTATTACTGGCCAAAGGTGGGATGCGGAGCCGCAGGACACGGGCCCGGAAATGACACAGGAGGAAAAGGAGAGGGAAGCAGAGAGGCTGTTTGTGCTTTTTGAAAGGTGCGTCTTTTCCCGCTATATATCATGGAGAGGAAAACTGCGAATATTACTTTTTTACTAATGCCACTTTTTCTTTTGTTTTTTTCTAGACTGAAAGCAACCGGCGTAGTTGACGTTGAAAACCCAGTCAGAGCAGCCCTTGAAAAGGGGCGGTTTGAAGAACTGGACTAATTTTGATTGTTTGCTTAACTATTGATCCACGTCTCTTACGGGGTTTTGGGGTGCAAAGTCTTTGATTATTCTGGGGATCCTTTTACTCGTTGGATTACGGCATCCCATTGCTCATTATAGTACTTTTTCTACGCGGGCAGGAATGGAAGATAATAATGGTTTCTCCTCTGCTTCCATGTACATGTACCGAATTGTGCCTACCTTTCCATTGTCCCAGTTCCCGGCTTTCTTTTGAAAAACTATGACCCGTAACCCGAGGCTCATTGTTTCTGATTTATCACTAATAATATGTACAGCAGAAATATATTCCACTCTCTAACTTGCAGCTACTACATCCTTAGCTTATACAGGCCATTGAAAACATCTTAATCACAACTCCGTCAAGTTTTGAAATCACAATCTCATTCCGATTGGCTAGCTACATGACAACGTCGGACACATATCGTCCAATCCCCAAGCACACCCCCCCGCCACCCTTTAAGCAACAACAACTGTTTATTATACCTTTGCTTGCTTGTATGGCTCGCCAAATCACCTACAGGCAGCAAATGCCATTATTCATTACAGAAATTACAACTCATCGACGCCCCCGGTCAAAATGAGTCCAAGGACTTAACTACTATGCAAGAGCGAGCCAACCAGTGGAGGAAGTAGTCCTCCGCACAGCCCGACTCGAGGACTGGACATTATCGCTCGCTTGCCTTGAGAAGTTCTTTCAACAGGTAGAACAGGATGTTGAAACGGTTACAAGGCTGCGAGGGGGTTGCGTGCGACACGTGACTTTGAGGAGATATGGATGGATAAGTTATAACAACTCAAGATTCCATCTCATCCATCCATCCATCCATCGTCTTGTATCATCAAAATGCAACTCCATGTCCAGCCAACTCCGGCTTCAGCTTTGCGCACCCCTCCACCGTCCACCACGGCTTTGGCAAACCTAGACCTGGAGCATCTTGCACCCCTCGACACTCTTATCTGCTCAATTCTTGCACAGGACACCACCGAGAATGTGTTTGCCCAGATCATTGATGGGCTTCCCACCCGGGACTCATTCAAGCGCAACAAAGGACACCTATTTTGCCAGCTGTTTTGGAGCGAGACCACCCAACTGAAGAGGCCGTGGCCATGTTTAGGAAGTTTCGTGATGGTTTCACATCCACTGCTGAGCTGGAGATATCTGCAAAGGTGGTCCTACTACTACTATTACTAACGTAATCTATCACCTACCGGATAATATCACCTACCGGATAGCTTCCCCACCATGTTCAAGAAAAATTACATTCTTTAGCCCTAACTATATAGAAAAAATAGCTAATTACATTATGAATTAGTCCCTGTTCTCTGAGAGCATGTA
>PDNB01000056.1:0-150145 GCA_002573585.1 Helicocarpus griseus UAMH5409 | reverse complement strand
CTTCTGATCAGCACTATCAGTGCTGCCGTAGTAGTCAAAGTAGACAGCGGTCGCCGCAACATCAGCTCCATCCCGTTTCTCCTCGCGTGGAATCGGTGTCTTAAGGAAGAATTAGCCATTGAACAACATTTATCGAAGTTTAGGGGGAAGAAGAGGAGACCAACCGGCGCTGCAGCTACATAGCTGAGTATTGCTAGGGCGGGGAGGATGTGTGATGTCTTCATGGTGCTTGAAGATGCTTATTTGGCTCAATCAAGATAGTTCACCGGTGTAATGAGGAGATTTTCACGTACTGGAAAGCGTATTGTAGATTGCGCCTGTGAAACAGACAATAGAAGCCCCTTATATAGCACAACTCGTCTCTAGTAGTTTTAAGAAACCCCCACGTCCAAGCAATTCCCGGAAGAAATAGATGATGGCGGGTTGTCTTTGCTTCCTCAGCCAAGTTTTCAGCTAGTTCACCGACTCTTCCATTTGCTCTGTCTATAACCCCTGGACGGTGAGCTGCGCTCATATCTGAGCGGGATATATTGACACGTCAAGTCTTCGAAGTCTAGGAATTTCATGAATCCTGTGGGATTCATACCCTCGCCTGCTGCATCCCGCTACCCCTCACTGCTATGAGGTATGGCACCAAACACTAACTAGTGCACCGTATGCCACAGCTACTTCACCAGTAAATATTGCCGCTGATAATGAGGATAAGCGGACCGACGGGTAAAATGATAGACTCGTTTTTGAGAGATGCTTCGGATTTAAGTAGCTTCAACCACTTGCGAAGCCTTGAGAACACGACGTGATGTAGGCAAAGAATAGCTTCGAAGCAAGGTTAGCTAACGGAGATGCACCTTCATCCCGGGCTAAAAGAAATCTACTGAGGGGTTGTATATCGCGAGAAAAGCTCCGAATGCTGGCTTTTACCCATCCCGCGCTAAATGCATCGATGTCCCTTGTTTAGTCTCGCAGTTATGGCGCGATTTGGTGATAATCAACGAAACTAGACCAAGAGTGAATTTGTCGAAATCTTTCCACTTCTTTTTCCCTCTCCAGTTTCCACCCCTCAGTTCTATTAGCATATAGTTTCATATATTGACATACATGCAGACCTCCTCCCTATTAAACAGGTACAATAGAGGACTGTTCTGTTTATCTGAGAACCTGCCTCTTGATCACTGAGCGTCCGACTATGTCTAGGAAGGAGTATAAATACAGGGAAATGAAGATGGAGAGCAATCCTTCATCTTCAGGGGCATCGCAGTCACAAGATGACGAAGAAAATCAGTCTTTGATATCAGCAGAGCTTCTATCACACCCAGCATACACAAAGAGCCATCGACGACGATGGCTACAATACGGCCTTTTCTTTTTTCTCGCCCTCTCCATTCTCATTAACATTGTTACGGTGGCACAATTGAAGATGGTGGACTTGGACGACATTTGCTCGCTTTACACATCGCAAGCTAGTTAGTACTGCCATCCTTCTTGTGTTAAATTAGCAAGAAAGCAAGAACAGGAGAGCTAAAGTTATATGATACAGTCTCCCCTATATTCGAAGATGTCAAGGTGACATACCAAACAAGACAATTTGACGGAAAGTTCATGAACGCAAGCAAATACACGCAGGACCCGAGTCCTCAGGTCGACGAGTTCTGGATGCAGCTGGGCGTCCAGAGTAAGTACTCAGTGAAGAAAACACTCCAAATAAGAATTACCTACCTAACGAGTGTCTAAGACCGCCATTACCGCGTCCCCGAACACCTCGCCACCAAATATGGCCTGAACCCAGGTCATGCACGACTAGGCCCCGAATTTGGCGGTGGCTACCCCGTCCTCTTCGAATTCGAGCATCATCTCCACTGCATCGACCTCTTGCGGCAAGCCACATACTGGAACTATGACTACTATCAGGAGAAAGCTAAAGGTCCCTTCGCCAACGCACCGCCCATTGTGAAAACACATGTGAACCACTGCATTGATATCTTGCGACAGGTGATTATGTGCCAGCCAGACCTGGGGGTGTTTGGGCAGTATTGGATTCAGGAGACGAATGAGCCGTTTGTGGATTTCCATACGGATCACAAGTGTAAGAACTTCCATGAGATTAGGCAGTGGGTTGCCGATCATCAGATTCCGGAGGACATTTATAAAGATCTCAAGGTTACCAAGAGGCCAGACGATATCATCTTGGAAAAGATTCCATAGTGGAGGGTCGGTTGTTAGTAGTTACTGGTTGATAAAGAGGCGCTTGAAATTTTCGGAACAGACTGTGTTATGTCTCGTTGGCGTGTTTGTAATATTTCTCATGGTTGGAGTGTCTATTGTCCTTAAAGATTAAGTAGATTTTCAGGGTATGTCTCAAAATATGAGGGAAGTTCCAAGATATGCAACTCGAGAAACAAGAATGAGTATTTGATATAGATAAGAAACCAGTAACAAATAAATATGGGTATATCAGATTCAAAAAATGTGCCAGATAAGTGCACAAGTCGCCGAGCAAGATCTCTCAAACGGTTTTCTCCAAACGCCAACCTCCCATGTGCGTTCCAAATTCTCCAAGGAGACGCGATTCGGATAAGCTAGACTCGGAAGGATGACATATGTCGTCCATGCGTACATGTTGCGCCTGAGAAGCACCGAGCAGAATCTTATCCCGGAATCTTTCCAGGTCCCCGTAATTTGCGCCAAGGGCAAGGCCAAGCAAGGGCTCGCCACGCTGATTATTACTGCTCCCATACTGATTCTGACCGCTTTCGGTCTCCTCGTTATCCAGCGATCGGATTCGAGTTTCAAGATCGTCATGCACACCCTTGAATAGTTGCTTTACTTCAGGCATGACCAAGATATTCCAGCCAAGGTCATTCATTAAGTCCGCTGGATCTTGGAGGCTCAGTATATCCTGGCGTGGCAGCATCAAGGAGCGCATGCTAATGCTCCGCTGGCCTCTGATGTAGGGGACATGAGCTGCAAGCCCTTTAGTTTTTCTCTTCATCTCCGTGTAATAGGTTTTGTCGAAGATTCCAGATGGCTCAATGGAAAGGCCGTGTTTGTAAAAGTCCATGTCCCTATAGAACTTTAGTACCGCCATGAGTTGACTGCCAATATTGTCACGATGGTATTGGCCCTCTTTAAGTTTGAGGGCGGCAATAATCATCATGGTTAGAAGGTACGGGGTCACACTGGTGACGTTTCTACCAAGAAAATCCCGCGTTTCCAGTAGCATACGCAATACCATGTACAAAGGCCTAAGTGTTGTGAATTCCGCACAATAGTCGAAAATTAAATCGAGTGAGGCAGGTTGGCTAGAAGCGCATTGGAATTGGACTTGCAGACCCGTGGCATTGTGGACCGCTGACAAGGTGGGGTCTTTATCTCTCTTAAGCGTAGCAGCGCTTAGCGTTTGTGAATGTTTGAGTAAACTCTCTATCTCAAGCAAGCGGTTTACTCTGGCATGAACCATCTTTGGCCTCGTTGGGCTTGGACCGCGGGCGCCTTTCAGCCTGCCCGGGTCGTCGATGAGGGCCAGGAAGTCCACAGAGGAGTGAGGGACAGCCAATTCTGTCCTCCGAGAACCGATGAGGACTGGGGTATCCATTTCCGCGGATTGCAAAACCGCAACGACATCATGGTAGACTGTTGCAATGGCATCCTTTTCCCCGGGAGTTGGCGACATGTACTTTTCAAATGCCCTTATTTCTTCAGAGAGCCTAGAAATACCGTTGCCTCCTAATCCACCCATATAATTGAGCCAGGGATATCTGGTTGATTGAGGGTCAGGAGCATATTTGGTCCACAAGAAATTGGGCTTTGTCGGGTCAAGAAGCGCGCAGTCCCGAGCGCGAAACGATTCGACATCGAACCGACCTCTCCCGCTGCGTTTATTTTTGTTGACAATTTGGCGAAGACTCGTTTGCCGTCCTGGCTGCTGGAAAAGAGCCTCCGTGGGAACAAAGCGGTCCGGAGCCAATTCCGGACGAAAGAATCCCTCCGCATTGTATTCTCGCGTAGGTACTTTTCGGAAAAGGGCCTCGCGGTTCGCGAAACGGTGGCTTCGTAGCGTCTCTTTAAGGTTATCGGGAACAACCGCCTGATTATCCGGTTGCCGCGAAGATGAGCCGCGATGATATTGTCGACGCGCTCGAAGATAAATCCATGTGTTCTGGGGTAGTTCTCCGGCAAGAAGACATCGTACACAGAGGGCTCTGGACTGGGGTGTCAAAGATGTCGAGGTCATTGGAGAACTGTGGGTTGCAGCCCAAAAACTTAAATAAATGCGGTAATCGAGCGTTGTCCTATCCCAGCCGCTACCCGAACAGTGAATGAAATGCCTTTGACAGAAATCTAAGATGTGATTGATGTTGGATAACGATGGAAGCAAAGCTCCAGGAAATTTTAGGTATCACGTGATGATAAACTCTGCTTAGTAACAAGCTGGTGATATCAAAACTTGCCAGGGGAAGACAAAGGCAAAAATATCTGCGAATTAGGCGGCCATTGCTGATTAGATTTAGAGAACATGCTAGGTTTGATGTATTCTGATGCAAATATTCATCAGTTATCCAAGTACCTGGAATATTAACTACAGCAGTCAACAGCCAAGTTCGAGTTAACTAACGGTAGTTATTAGCCAGTCCGCGGCAAAGAATACCAGTACTCATGTCTTGAACTGAAGGGAAAATGGCGTTCTTTCTCGAATTGCATGAATAGCAAATTGAAGAGTAACAAGTTCAGCATACCATGCCCGTGTATTGTTTGTTCGCATAGGTATTTGATGCAGCTCCAGCAATGAGGTTATAGCAGTGACGTAGCCGCGGGATAGCCGCACATGCCGCAGCATAGCATCAGAACATCCAACATCATTTGCTGCCAATAATAAATGCCTGTGCCATGGCAAGCCCAGCTCCGATTCCCCTCCATCAGGTTTGTTTCTTTGGGTCCCAGCCTTACCATCTCTCCTCTCACTCAATTCTTCCTCTCTCAACCATGGCCTTGCGTCGTTGATACCGTTACCTTTTTCCCTTTTCACCCCACTTCTCTTGCCACGACTTCCCGGTTTTCAAATCCCAGGTCTCTTTTTAAATTATAAACTACCTCCTTTAAATCCTATAATCCGCTGTTGCATTTATTGAAGCCATTGGAAATTTGTGCCAATAAATTGTGCGCCCAATTCTATCTATCATTCCTAGGAAAGGTATGTTCAATTGCTTCGTTCTTTTGCGATCGTCGTCAATGCGGGGAATGTCTTTTTGTCGGGCACATATCTAACCATCAAGACATATATAGACAGTGTCCAGCTCGGTCGTCGGTATTGTCTATTCGCATACCTCACAATGACGTCCCAGGATGCCGGTCCTCCAAGCGGGGCAGCTGGCAATGACCCTACTTCCCCAAATGCCGAGTCAACTGCTGCCGCAATGAGTTCACGGCGTACAGACGCAAATCGTATTCCGACAAATGTTGGAAACCAGGATGCTAGTCTTGCGTCTGGTTCTCAAAATGGAGATGTAGGTAAATATCCGGAAAATCCGACAGAGGCTGCAAGGGGCGTAAAGTCCGGGGCGGATCTCCTACGCCGGCTGAGCCTCATCGATTCTTCAAAACCCGCACCCCCATCAGCTGAACCCCGGGCAGGGCACCCGGGTCTACATTTGACTGGGCGAATTATTAGCGCAGCATTCTGTATCCCGTATAAGCTTGGGATTCAACCTGGTGAAGATTGGGTATGCGTCCCCCCCACGAGCACTTCTCCTTCTAGGTATTTGGCTTACGTCCAATCTAGGAACTTAAACACAGGCCAGGGACTTCTGCCTTGTTTGATTCATTCTCTTATCTTGCCTCTTCAAGAACTCCATGGAATCACACACTAGTTGGCTGGACAGGCGAAATTGAGCGGATTCATGGAAAGGAAACTGCACACCCAGTTTCTCGTAAAAACCCCCTACCAGCCGACACTAAGCCTACTCCGCTGAACAAGGCGTCTGCTCCTGTCCCAATCGACCCGACTGAAAAGCCAGCCTATGCCGTTCAGGAGGGAATACGTGTAACCCACGAAGATCGAATTCGTCTCGAAAACCAATTGAGCAACAGCAAGTTCGGACAAGTGCTTCCGATTTGGTTACTGGATGACTATGAATCACCGGATCACACTATTTATCTCAAGGACCAAGGGCGATGGAGGCGTTATGCTGAACGGGAATTATACCCCGTTCTCCATTACAAACAACATGGCCCTACCGATGGCTGGTCTGAGCGGAAATGGTGGGCGGACTATGTACAGCTCAATAAGCTGTTCGCGGACCGCATTCTAGAGACCTATACTCCCGGCGACGTCGTTTGGATTCATGACTATCACCTCTTCCTTCTTCCTAGCATCCTACGGCAGATGGTCCCAAATATCTATATCGGCTTCTATCTTCACACGCCTTTCCCTAGCAGCGAGTTTATGAGATGCCTTTCGAAAAGAAAAGATCTCCTAACCGGCGTTCTGGGAGCGAATATGATAGGCTTCCAGACATTTTCTTATTCCCGCCACTTTTCTTCCTGCTGCACAAGGATACTGGGATTTGATTCGAATTACGCAGGCATTGATGCGTATGGCGCTCATGTTGCGGTCGACGTGTTTCCTATCGGGATCGACGTGGATATGGTGCGGAAACATGCATACGGCGAGCCACGTATTGGTGAGATTGTTAAAAGCATACAGAAGCAATACTCCGGAAAGAAAATCATCATTGGACGAGATAGGCTGGACACTGTCCGTGGAGTGACCCAAAAGCTGATGGCCTTCGAGATATTTCTAGAACGGTATCTTCAGTGGCGCGACAAGGTAGTTTTGATTCAGGTAACAAGTCCAACAAGTGTGGAGGAGGAGAAGGAGGAATCTGAAGCAAAAATTTCAAGCCAAATGTCGCATCTTGTCTCCACGATCAACGGGCGATATGGGTCAATAAGTTTCTCGCCTGTGCAGCATTATTCTCATTACCTAGCCCCACAAGAGTACTTTGCCCTTTTGCGAGCAGCAGATGTCGGCCTTATTACCAGCGTTCGCGACGGTATGAATACCACCAGCCTCGAATACGTTGTCTGTCAGCATGAACATCACGGTCCTTTAATTCTTTCGGAATTTTCGGGCACAGCAGGCAGCCTAGCCAGTGCCATCCACATCAATCCCTGGGATCTTGGGGGTGTGGCTGACGCCATCAACAATGCACTCACAATGACCCCACATGATCGGGAAGCTCAGCATTCACAACTTTATAAACATGTTACCACCCATACTGTCACTACATGGTCTGACCAATATCTCAAACGGCTCCTGACCAATCTTTCTTCTTTTGACCAATCAATTGCAACGCCGGCCCTTGATAAGGCAAAACTCCTGTCACAGTATCGAATGTCACGACGGCGGTTGTTTATGTTCGATTATGATGGGACTCTGACTCCTATCGTCAAAGATCCTCAGGCGGCAATACCATCTGACCGTGTACTTCGCACAATAAAAACCCTTGCTGCAGACTCGAAGAATGCAGTATGGATCATTAGCGGTCGCGATCAAGCGTTTCTTGACGAGTGGATGGGACATATTTCCGAACTCGGGTTAAGCGCCGAGCACGGGTGTTTCATCCGCCAGCCTCGAAGCGATGATTGGGAGAATTTAACTGAAAAGTCTGACATGGGATGGCAGAATGAGGTGATGGATATTTTCCAGCATTATACTGAGCGCACTCAAGGTTCATTTATCGAGCGTAAGAAGGTCGCTTTGACTTGGCATTATCGCCGTGTTGACCCAGAATACGGTGCCTTTCAGGCAAGGGAATGCAGAAAGCAACTTGAGGAAACTGTGGTAAAAAATTGGCCAGTGGAGGTTTTGGCTGGGAAGGCAAATTTGGAGGTCCGGCCCACCTTCATCAATAAGGGATCTATCGCCAGCCGTCTGGTGGATGAGTATAAGTACGGACAGGGGCAGGATCCAGATTTTGTTCTATGTCTAGGTGACGACTTCACCGATGAAGGTACGTGCACAAAATACGACATAGCATTTTTCCTGGAGTCGATCATACTAATATAGTATTTCTAAATAGACATGTTCCGTTCCCTTATAAATAGCAACCTTCCACGACAACAGGTTTTCTCGGTCACGGTAGGGGCTAGCTCGAAGCAAACACTCGCGAACTGGCATCTACTAGAGCCAAGCGATGTGATCGCTACAATCACCCTGTTAAACAGCAAAACGGTCCCAAGCGAGTTGAATCGCTAGCTGGGAAAATCACTCACATCACGCATGGAAGACACATACGTCAACTCAGTCAAATCTGAAGCGTCGAAGCCGGGAAGGGAAGTCTTTGAGACATGGCGGTAGACCGAGGTCTCGATACAGTTTTCAGTTGCCATGAAGACTATGTGCTGGAACATATCCCCTCCATCAGATGTTCCGTTTCCTTTTTTTTTTTTCCTGCCGCGGTTTTTTGTCAGGTTCCGTCCTGCTTATGGCTGATGACGCATAGATCTCTTGTTTTGTCTTTTATTATTTGCATTACATGCTGTCATGGACATGCACAACGTACATATTTTTTTTGTTTACGCATCCACTTGGTCTACCTGATACATGCTACGACTATATCACATTGTAAATAAATTTCTGCCATTAAATCTGTTTTACTTTTCTTCTAGGGGAGGTCCAAGAAAGTACTCAAGGGGTAATATATGGTGACAGGCCGCAGAAAAGTAAAAAAATTAGGTAGTGGGAGAGTTGCTTTCTTAGAACCAGTGCATTGATATGACGCCGTTCAAACTCCGTCCTAGATGCATATACTTCTCTCTCAGCTATTCACAGCCCTGTTGACTGAGTTAGAAAATAGTTGCACATTTATTATAAGACATTACATGATCCCATACCATCGTTGATCTTGTCAGACTATCATCATCATACCTTTCACCGGCCCTCTCCCCTCCTCCCCTCCTTCCCTCCCCCTCTCAAAGCCTCAGCCCCAAAAACACCGTCCCCCCAATCGCCGTCTCATAATACTTCTCCACCTCCCTAAATCCAAAACCCCTATACATTTGAATCGCCTCTCGCATATTCGGCAGCGTGTCTAGCCTTACCTCTTCATACCCAATCTCGCGTGCGATGGCCAGTATCGTATGCACCAGCGCTGTGCCAACACCAAGCCCCCGCGCGGCCGGTGCGACATATAGCCGCTTGAGTTCGCAGTATTTAGTTTTCATTTTGAGGTTGTCACAATTGACTTTACTGCTAACAACTTCAAGTCCGTCGTCGCCCGATTGCATGGTCGACTCGGCTTGCAAATGTAACGCGCGAAGGGCTATGCAACCCAGCACTTTGCCTGGATCATCACTGTCGCAGTAGCAGCTGGGCTCTTGGTTTCGGGTTTCATTCTCAAGTCCTTTCTCGAGCTCCCTTTGGTTCAGGTCCTGGTCTGGACACGCTGATTCAGCCTGCATGGCGATGAGTAATTCTCCGTCCGGTGGCGCGTAAGCGCCGGGCATGAGGGCTATTTCCGAGTCGAAGTTTTGGTAGGAGAGGTCGATGTCTAGACTTGCTGTGTAGGCTTTGATGAGAGTGATGGCGCATTCGAGGTCTTTGGGTGTTCGGACACGGCGGATTTGGAAGATGGGAGCGGCGGAGTTGGAGGGCGACGATTGGGGCCGGTCTTGAGTCATTTGGGTCATTGGAGAGTGTTGAGTACCCAGTCAGGAGGGAAAAAGCTATATATGTCTATTAGACTGATTGATTCAACTGTTTTGAAGGATTTACGCATGTAGTATTTATTAGGCCATGTATAGGCGCAATTCGTCGTGCTTTATAGTAACAACCAGCTCGAAGTTTCATGGAACTTAGCAAGTTAACTTGTTCATTGGCGAGCGCCGGGTCGAGGGGTTAAGTTTTTAACTGACTTTGGTTCGAAGAACACGAAGGCATCGGACGCGACTCGAAGGGAGATCTGGAGGGATCATTGAATGGCTCAATTAAGAGCATCTGTCATGCTGCTTGATCCTCAAGATACTAATATTTGGTTCAACTTGCGCTATCCTGGCAAGCCACTCACTCGCCTACGACGCTAACTAATGCCACGTCCTTGATACGACGGTTCGCAGATCCGTCCAACATGTCCTATTGGACCTTCAAGTTTTCAAGTTCGCCTGTCAAATAATAAATGGAAGAGGAAGCCCAGCTTTAGACTTGAGACTCGGTGATTAAGTGAATATAATTGGCAAGCTTGGCTCCAGAGGTCGGGATAGCTCATTCTGGAGCGAATTGAAATCGGTACATCTTCGCACTGGACGTCTTTTCCTTTCGGTTTTTCGCAGTTGCTGAATTACAAAAGCCATGTCGACCATCAAGCCTGACAATGGAGACGCCCCGTCATATACTCAAGTTGCCTGCATCGGCACTGGAGTCTCAGCTGTCGCGTTAGGCGCGACGTTGAAGAACTGGTACAACTTCGATGACATCCGCTTCTTTGACCGCAATCCAGCCAGCGGAGGGACATGGTGGGCCAATCGATACCCAGGTAACGAGATTGCGCTTTTTAAGGGTATTTTATTTGAATAAAAACAAGGGCTGATGTTATCATACAGGCTGTGCTTGCGATATCTGGAGCGCTTTGTACAGCTTCTCGTTCCATTTGAACCCCGGCTGGACAACGATGTTGCCTTCAGCTAACGAGATTAAGGCATACAATGACAACGTCATAGAGAAGTATAATCTACAAGATAAAATGACCTTTTCTACTGAAGTTGTCCGCTGCGAGTGGGACGGTGAGGCGAGCCGTTGGACGATGTATCTCCATGATCTAAAGACTGGGGAGAAGCACATCCATACATGTCAAATACTGTTCAGTGCTGTTGGTCAACTTGTTGTGCCTCGCGAATGTGACATCCCCGGCAAGGAGAAGTTCAAGGGCCATATCTTTCACTCGGCACAGTGGGATTCCTCCGTGAGTCTAAAGGACAAGAATGTCGTGGTTATCGGCAATGGCTGTGAGTATCCACTTTGTTCTATTCTAATTCCCAGATGTCTAATGGTATTCTAGGTACTGGGTCGCAAATAGTACCCGCAATCTTGTATGAAGTGAAGCATCTTACCCAGATAGTCAGGTCAAAGCACTGGATTGTCAAGGGCTTAAATGCTCCCTATCCAGCGTTTCTGAAGTGGATATTTCAGCATATTCCGCTTGCGATGCGTCTTCATAGACTCCATATTTATTTGATCACCGAGAGCAGTTTCCCTCTATTCCAGATGACCAAGAAAGGGGCGAAATTGAGGGAAAAGAAGCGACGAGAAATCGAGGGATATATGCGCAAGACTTCCCCGGCCAAGTACCACGACCTTCTTATCCCTGATTTTGAAATCGGATGTAAAGTAAGTTTAGCAACTAAGCGAAGCATTCCTCTTTCCCTTAAGTAAAACTATACTCACTGGAAACCCATCACTCAGCGCCGAATTTTCGACAGCGCCGGATACCTCACATCCCTAAACGCAGCAAATATCACATTAACCAACGAAAAACCACTAGAAATACTGCACAACGGCATAAAGAGCGATAAGGGTTTTATAGAAGCCGATGTCATCGTGCTAGCCACGGGCTTCCAGACAAATGAATTCTTGCACAAGACCGAAATCGTCGGGCGGGATGGGCTGTCTATCAAGGACTATTGGGCTAGATATCCGGGACCTGTAGCCTACAACAGTTCTGCCGTGAGCGGGTTTCCCAACTTCTTCATGTTGTTAGGTCCCAATTCGGCAACGGGCCATACGTCGGTACTTATCGCTGCTGAGAAGTACGTTTTACCCCCAGTTCATTTGTTTATATCTCCTACGGATATAGAGAGGGGAAGAGAAGCGGGTGGCAGGACAGCTCGCTGATTCAATATTTTGTACAGTTCCGTCAACTATGCATTGCGCGTTTTGAAGTCGGTCTTCAAAGGTGAAACCAAATCGGTCGAAATCAAGCAAGGAGCTGAGGAGTCTTACGCCCACGCCGTGCAAGATGCTCTAAATAAAAGCGTGTTTAATGCTGGGGGATGTCGATCCGTGAGTGCCTTCTGTTTTCACTGTCTTTTTACCTTCCCTTTCCTTGTCCAATACGCCTTTCCTGTACATTTTTGATTTTGCTTCCTCCCATACGGTTTATACCTAATAGGGAACGATTCACAAACAAACTAACTCCCTAATCACCAGTGGTACATCAATGCCAACAACTGGAATGCTTTTATGTATCCGTGGTCCCAAGCATACTTTTGGTACAGAAGCCTCTTCCCCATCTGGTCGGATTGGAAAATAGAGGTTCGTCTAGCCCCCTCAGACAATATTTGCGCGCAGGTATAGAACTAACATCTACTTGGGATATCAACAGCGGAAGCCTGGACAATCCATCCAAGTTAAAAGAAAGGCTCGGGCTAATTTATTCGCACTTGCGATCGTAATTCTCAGTGGGCTTTGGGCATGGAAATTGCAGCTCAATACACAGACTGGCTGGGGAACTATTGGTAAGCTGTTGAACTGGGCCCGAAAGTATATCAATTACTGACGGCTTGTTTGTCTTGCTTTTACTTTGTACTGTTCCTCCGGGTTCCTGGGACGTGTTGGGCATTTACTAGTTCATGTTTTTTTTAGATCTTAAGCGGGAAGCTTTTGAAGCTTTGCACTTATTCACGTACGTATAATTAATGTATCCTTACTTTGGAGACATTTGGATTAATTCATGTAACAACCTACATGTAACTAGTCCCGTTTGCCATCATATGATACATCTAGCTAGATTTTTTTTTTCTATATATATATATTAATAAAGGAACCGAAACAAAGACCCTCAGGGTTCTAGGTGCATATATTCCTGATCCGCGCATATACACCAGTCCATGCATGCATGCTTGATGTGCACTCGGCACGAGGGAAAATAGAAATCTCTGCGGACAGATAGAGATAATGTTCTCGTTGCGAAAACGCAGACGATGTTAACCATCAGGCCGTCAAAAGGTTTTAAATAGTTTACGCATACTACAATGTCTGTTCGGCGGCATAGTCCCGGAAGTTTCCTTTCTATGTATTGAGACTAGATCTTTAAACATTGACCTTCAAGGTTGTGTCTCAAGTCAGATATAAGGCTTGTGGGTACTTTCTTTTTAACGACATATATATCATGTTCTATACATTTCAACTTTCTACTGCAACCATTACTGGAATACACCGATGACAGCAGCACTCTGACATCAACAATCGCTCTGCACATAATACATATACTTCTCTACGGGGAAAGGAGGCAGGATTGTCAGAGAACAGTGGGGGTTTCAGCTAATTGTGCTTGATAGATCAGCGCGCGAAGCTTATGGCTCGGGTTTTTGATATGTCATAGGGCGTAGTAGTAGATTGGCAAATCATATGGCATTGAAGCTGACGGTCAGATCCCACAAAGAATGGTTGCATAGGGGAGCCAGTGTCTTGCTACGAATATCGGCACAGCAATAATATCATAAAACTTGATGATCAGCAGCAAGGAAAAGCAAACATCGTCAATAAAATTACCCGTTTGAGTCTAGCCGGTCTGTTGCTGAATATATAGCAGCATCGTCGGCGATTTATCGTTAATGACATGGCCATTCTTCTCGCATGTTGTTGCAATGCCGACCAGCCATTCCAGTGCCTCCGGTCATTTCCATGAACTATTTCTATTCCGATCGTGACTGCGATGGAGGTTCGTGAGTTGAACCCGAATCGCAGAACCAGGTCATGAATGGTAAGAGGCGTGCACTTCCTCATATCTAACCGGCCCGCTAGACGTGCCGACTCAGCCGAGAGAGCGCCTGCATCGAGCTTAGTCGCTGTCTATAACTCGGCCGGCACATGGGAAACCAAATTTAGCCTTGCATGAGACGCACGGGATATTCCACGAACAACGGCCCCGTACCACATTCCCCACGAGCCACTACTACTTTGTGATGAAGTGGTGAAGTGCATCATAAACGAAACCGACAGGAAAAGCAGCGAGCACAAGGCCCATGCGGTAATTGTAGCCAATTGGTGGGAAGTGTATGATTTCATCGGCGTTTGATATCTTCGCCCACGGGGAATCTCTAGCCATGAACCCCACTGGGCCACTGAATCCATAAACTCGAAGCATTTGAACCCCCGCAGTTAGTCCGCCATAAAATGGAGAATTGGAGACGCTAACCTAGTCGAATAACCAGCGAATTTTGCCCTTTTTTTGCCAGTTATTATTAATATTCAAACTTTTTTTTTCTTCTTCTTCTATCTTTTTATGATTCGTGCTGTCACTATATCCCAGCAGCCATTATTGTCTCTTAATTCCGTTGCGCTGCCAATCCAAAAAGCATCAAGTTAGCCTGAAGGGACTTTTTAGTTTCAATAGTAGATTGGTCCCCTGCAATTCATTCTTACCGTGCCAGTCGTTCCATATTATTTTTTGTTATCTCTGGCGGATTATTTCCTCTTTTTCCGATATACTTCTACACAATTCGAAACCCAGTTATATATGCCGCTGCGCATATTTGCCACCGGATAGACGATACTGAACTATACCACATCATTACTGTTCCAATTTCGCCTTTATGAGCTTTCTTTCCGTATATTGCGGAAGAACACTCACGGTCAGCTCTATTTGACAGCTAAGCCTCTTGTTGTATCTGATTTTGATCTCCCAGATCTAATCCCTCATATCTGCATTGGCTGTTAGCCTGCGCAAGTTGTTTCTGATCTTCCCCAGAGACATTTCTCAGTATGTAATCCGTTCCAGTTCCTAGCTTCATCGGTTGTCAGCAGTAGCATTCGGTATGCTCCTTATCTTTCAAACGCGTTATTAATGGGAAATAGAAAGTCCGGCTAACCTATCCTAACCCCTAGATTACCGTGGGACCTATTTTCATTCTATGAGCATATCACCGGACGAATTGACAAGAATCACAGGATTGGCTTGTCATAGCGAAGTATAATCTATTCCCTTGACAAGGAGACTAGCCGACAGAGAACGAGGAGGTCAATAAATCATACGACTATAGCATATCACCAATCAAGTGAAGGTTCGAGACGATGGAGAAATTCCCCCCTGATATAGCCGCCTCGGGTGACCCGGAGAAGGGGCCCGACCCCCAGATCACTAAAAACACGGCATCGTCACTTTCATCCATCCATGACGACGAAGACGATCTACGCATTGAACAAAACGCACCTGATTTATCGCGAACACACACCGCTGCTGCCTCAATTCACAAAGATAGTGTCTTGGGAAAAACGCTCTCCCTTGTACGGACTAAGGATTCCGGAAGGGATCCTGGCCCTCCACCGGATGGAGGGTTCACCGCCTGGTTCCAGGCGGCATTGAGCCATCTGGTCATTTGTAATACCTGGGGTTATATCAACAGCTTCGGAGTGTTCCAACAGTACTATACCGGATCTTTGAACCGGCCACCATCGGACATCTCTTGGGTCGGGAGCATGCAGATTTTCCTGCTCTTCTTCATTGGGACCTTTTCCGGACGCGCAACCGACGCTGGCTATTTCAAGGCTATATGGACTACAGGCGCGGTAACCCTCACTTTCGGAATTTTCATGACTTCACTATGCACGACGTATTGGCAACTCTTCCTTTCTCAGGGGCTATGCATGGGTATCGGTTGCGGATTAATGTTCTGCCCCACGATTGCACTCATGCCCACGTATTTCTCTTCGAAGCGAGCAATCGCTTTGGCAATTGGTGCTAGCGGCTCTGCAACTGGAGGCCTTATCTTCCCGGCAATCGTACAGTCACTGCTCCCCCGCATTGGATTTCCGTGGACAATGCGAGTTTTGGGCTTCTTCACACTCGCCACCCTCATTCCCTGCTTCCTATTCCTCCGACAAAGACTTCCACCCCGCAAAAGCGGGCCATTCTTTGACTGGCCAGCCTTTAGGGAAGTAAGGTATTCCCTCTTCGCAATTGCAATGTTCCTCAACTTCTGGGGCCTTTATGTTGCCTTCTTCTACATCAGTAGCTTTGGTCGTGACGTCATTGGTCTCACTCAAGAGAAGTCCATAAACCTCCTCTTGATGATGAACGGCGTTGGACTCGTCGGCCGCCTTATACCAAACTTCATTTCGGACTACTACTCGGGACCGTTCAATGCCCTTATCCCGAGTACGCTTATCTCTGGAATCATGTTATTTGGCTGGACAGGGATCAAGGACGTTTCAAGCTTGTATGGATTCTCCATCCTTTACGGATTTTTCGCAGCAGGTCTCCAGTCGCTATTCCCTGCAAGTTTGTCGTCTTTATCGCCGGATCTGAAAAAGACGGGCATCCGCTTTGGTATGATTCTAAGCATTGTTAGCTTTGCCTCATTAACGGGGTCACCAATTGCAGGTGCTTTGATACAGCTGAAAGATGGCGAATATTTGTATGCGCAGATATTTGGCGGCGTGTCGATGTTTGTGGGGACGACGGTATTGATCGCTGCCAGACTTTCGGTAACGGGGCCGGTCTTGATGGCCAGGGTCTGAGGTGCCCCTTGCTTGTTTTCAATACGGAGGGCATTATGTATAGAGGTATCCAACAGCTTTCCTTTTCCCTTTTCCCTTTTCCCTTTTCCCTTCTCCACATTCTCCATTCTCCATTCCCCTTTTCGATTTATGTCATGTCCATACTTTCCATTATCCCTTGCATGATGGCGCCGATCGATTTATGTCTTACATTCCACGCTGCCTGTTTATCAAACCAGGATATGATGTTGTAATTTCTGCATCGGACGGAGCACAACGGACAACTATGGTAGAAGATGAGATTGAAATGAATTATAGACAATGAAAGAACACTCTCATGGCATATACAGTATGCAGCGAGTGTTGTTGATATAGACCAATTCAAGCAGGAGGTCACATGTCTGCCCTGCTGAGTCATGCGCGGCGATGTGTCAGGTCACGTTTTCTGCGAGTATCAAGTTCTATTCACGTATTTCTCCTTTTCCACTTATTTATCTGCTTTTGGTTTATAGATATTTGGTTTATTTTGTTTTCATAAGCTGGTGCTATTTACGGAATATACTGTTGTTAAGGTTAACATTATATTTGGGCTTGATACTCCTTTTTCTTTGCCTCTCAAACGCCCCCTCCTTTTGCCAGCAACGCCCCGCACTCGCGTCTAAGCGCCTCAATTCTCTACAGAACTACCCCTCGCCCCCAAGCTCGACAACCCCCCGTCTTTACCAACTCCGCGTGTCATTTCTTTCATTTACCATTTCAAACACTCAGTCTAGCATATACTCGCAAGATGGCTCCCCGTGGACGAGGAGGAAAGTTCGGGAAGCCCACTCGTGGAGGTATGTATCTCGTTGCCCCCGCCATGGCATGGTAAATTAAGTAGATTGTTATTGATCCCTCCTCGTTGTTGATTTAGGCGGCAAACATTTCAGTCGTAATCTTCAACCTCTAGACAGTGAAGGAAATCCCATGGGCATGTGGCGGGTACGTCGTTTTCCTTTTCTCCCCTGAGCATGCCTTCTCGAAATCTGTCAAGCCCCGTCAAAAGCCATCCAAGCTTGTAACTAATATACATGGTTTTACCTATCCAGGATCCCGCAGATATAGTACCATCATCAGAAGAAGATGAGTCCGAGGAGGAATCTGAGGAGGAATCTGAAGAATCCGGGGAAGAATCAGGCCCATCCAGCTCGAAACCGGCCCAAGAAATGACCCGCGAAGAACGCAGAGCCGCCGCAAAAGCTAGAAAGGAAGCCGCTATTGCTAAGAAGAAGAAGGTTGTCCCAGGAGACCTACCCCCATCTGACGACGAATCCGGAGAAGACGAAGACATGCCCGCAAACCCCAACCATACTGCTAAATCGCGCTCCCAGGCCGCCAAGGCACCTGCTCAGGAACCAAATGGGGTCTCTGCTTCCGCAAAGTCCGGCGATATGTCACAGCTTTCTCGCAGGGAGCGGGAAGCTATCCAGGCCCAACAGGCACGCGAGCGGTATATGAAGCTGCACGCTGAGGGTAAAACAGACGAGGCTCGCGCCGATCTTGCTCGGCTAGCTCTTGTTAGAGAGCGTCGCGAGGCGGAGAAGGCACGCAAACAAGCCGAGAAGGAGGAGCGAGAGGAACGCGAACGTGAGAAGGCTGAAGAGAAGGCGAGGGAAGCCAAGTTACGCGAGGCGGCACTTGGTCCCAGTGCGAAGAAGGGCCCGTCGAAGAAGAAATGATCATGCCTCTTAGTTTTCACATCTGTTTTCCTTTTACCACTCATGCTGCGCCTGTGCGCTTTTTGTGCGTTGCATTTTTACGACATACCTTGGATTCTTGCTTTCATCTTTTGCTCGTTATGGCTCTGCTTTCCATTTATTACTCTTTCGGCTTCATTCATATATTACGCGACGAAGATTACATATAAACAAAAGATCTCCACTGCTTTGGGAATTTGGCTTCACCTTTGCAGATTTTTTCACCAAGTGTTATTGGGCTAAAAATTTATCTCTTTCCGGTGGTGATACTATGGCATGGCATGCAATGCACACAGACAGACATGCATACTGCTTACATGGACTGAAATAAGCATGGATAATTTTTGCGCAACTTTACATATTTCTATATCAAAAGAAGGAAAATAAGGAAGATGAAAAAATCCATTGCCTGGGAGGAGGACGACATATGCGCTTTTTACACCTCCCTTCTTCTTCCTTGCTTACATCTAGCTTCGTTTTTTCCTACCTTCCACAGAAATATATAGGGTCATACACTGGCCTAGCCACGTAATTACATTAAAGGTCTACGAAGGCATATGCACTTCAGCTTGGCTTTCTACCTCTCAGGTGGGCTGCGGGGAAGGCAATAAGTTCGCTGCCACTCTTTCAGAAACGGAAATTGTAACAGCCATCAACAGAATACACATGTTCGGCTTCCGACTGGAAGTGTTTCCGTTAGCCGGTACTATACGTAATTTATATCAATGTGAATCGTGTTAAGATGAATTTCAGAGAGGCGAGCAGATAGAAATCATCTAATTCCTAAGACAGCCGTGAGAAGATGGTAGGTAGGCTGATGACAAAACTTTCGCAAAGAGATGTGTTCCCGAGGAATCAAAAAGTAAAAAAGGAGCGGAGGGGGGAAAAGAGACGGAAGAAGAAAGCCCTTGACCTAAATAAACAGCGAAATAATTGGTTCGAATGAGCGGTGTTGACAAATACCCAAATTCCTTGTCGTTCCTTGTCATGCACTCCGTAACAGCGTCAAAACATATGTATCCTCCTTGGATAACTTAATAGGGGGGGAAGAAAGACAGGGAAAAAGGGCCCGAAAAAGCCGAAAAAGCCGAATGAATGAAAGAGAGGAATCAAATACAAGAGTCCAAACATAGACATCCAACGAAGTCAGCCCGCAAAATCAAAAGATAGGGACTGTGGGAATTGCTCTGCCCCTAGCTAAGCAAAACGGCATTCTCTTGGGCAACGCCAGTTGCTGCTGGGATATCAGGAATAGTCTCCCCTCTCTTCTCAGGTTTAGCCTTCGTTACCATAGTCGTAACAGGCGTAGGTATGATATTGGGATTCCTTGACGGGGCATTCGGTTGAGGCGCTCCGGGTATGAAAACAACGTCGTCGCCTTCTCCCTCTTCTGCAAGTCGCCGGCCTTCGTTGGTACACATGGAGTCTTCACAGTCAATAATCTGAACATCTCGCTTGACCTCATCTTCCGTCAGGCGGGGAGTGTTATTAAGGTCCCGGACGGCAAAGTCGTTTTCAAGAACCTGCAGGCGATCTTCACTTCCCGGGGTATGCCAATCGGCATTCCGTGCTTTTCGAAAACGTTGATTAGCAGGGTTGGCTTTCAACCTAGGATTGACTGGGGGGACCGTGGCTTTCTGAAGTCGAGAATTACGGCGCTGTTCGGCAGCTTGGACTGAATGTGCAGCAGGCCGCTCGTCGTATCCTAGCGTCTGTGGATTGACCGTGCTCAAACCTTTGGCGGTTTTATACCATTTATCTTCATTCAGCAATACATACCCTGGATTCTCCAGCACAATACCTTCTGGCCAGCAAGGATCATCCCTGAGACCCCAGTCATTGTTCTCAGTCGGTATTTTCACGCCAGTCCAATCGAAAGCCATGCGGAAAACCGCCCTGGTGAATTTCGCCTCATACTGAGTAATGAACGTCTTCTTTTCGCCATCAACTTTCTTAATTACCTTTCCTGGTCTTCGGAGGTCAACCAGTCCCTAAACAACGTCCCCTAACTTCATTTTTTTCTTCGTTTCTGGCTTGGAGTTCCGGTTGACAAATTGACCATTGCCCTCACCACCGTCCTCGTGGCTACAAAAAAGGTTCCATAATTGCCCAGCACCTCCATTCTCTGACCCGGAACCCACTTAACTAGTTGTCCTTTTTTATTTTCAATGTCCTGGGTAACACTTTTTGGAAGGAAATAAGCAGCTGGCCACTCATATCTTTGGCACGCAGGTTTTAAGACGGTTTGTTGTTTGAAGGTATATGATTCTTTGGCATATTTTCTCCACTCATTGTGTTTGTGCTGCTCCTCCCATTTGCCTATCGCTGGAAGTGTCTTTTCTTTCCTATTTTGACGATGGTAGTCGCTGCACGGGTGCTCCTTCGGAATCCAGTTGTAATTTTTCAAGACCGAATAGTAATGGTAACAGGCCTGAGTATGGAGCGCTCCTGTGCAGGTTTTAGTAATGGTCTTGAGGACAGGAATTGACTTCGTGATCTCCGTAAAGTGCACATCGTTATTACATCCATTGTCTAGAAGAAAAGGCATTAGTTGATTGAAGATAGGCAATTCTTTCCCATGGAGTTTAATAGAATGGCTTACTGTTGCCACCAGCACGTTTCCCCTTGCATTCATTCTTGTCATCAGGCTTCTTGTCGGAATTCTCGTCAGCCTTGTCCCTAGAATCATCTTTAGGTTGGTCTTTGGGATTGTTCTTCGGCTTCTCTTTGCAAATTTTCTTATTCCTTTGAAAGCAACCTTTGCTTGTACCCATTGAGTCTGGCGCGTTAATCAATTTGCCGAAGACGCTGACTAAATCGAAATCCCAATCAGGAACTCCACAGCTCTTGCCAACCCAGCTATTGAAATATGAGGCGGCATCTAACCCCTTCTCAGCAAAGGTTTTGGCACCTTCAATAGCTTTTCGAGCTGCAGTAATCGCGGGACCTCCGGGGACAGCGCTAATACCAAGCTCCGCAATCGTTTTGAAGGCTTCCAAGAGAACGGCACGGATTGTATTGTCCAGTTTAAAAAGACCCTCAATCACAGGCTGAATGAGAGGTGTAAAATTTTTAGGATCCTCGCAGAGACATTCTCCAGTCGTAAAGGTATGGCCGTCCATATCAGTCTAAAGTTGAGCTTGGTCCAGCTTTGCAAACGGAACATCGTTGCGACACTGCGATATGCATTAGCAATTTCAATCGGTATAGAAGGAGGTTGGGGGGGGATATGGTAGCTGGGCGGGCGCCATCGGGTTGTAAAAGATAGGCAAGATAAGAATAAGGCGACAGGAAAGACTCACACCAATCCCCTCCTTGCGACGCTCTCTAGGACACCAAGTCATGCAAGGAGACCGCCCCCTATCTCTATCTCCTTCTTTCAGGTAAAGCAAACAGAAGCTTTTTTTTTCAGAATGAGCTAACGTCTGTTTGAACTCTGTCTCTGACATTCTGTTTTCTGGCAACCTGACTGCTGAGATGCTGCTGCCAAAAACTAGTAGAGATAACCAGGCACCCAAGATGGTGAGTAAGGGGAATGGTCAATTTGTGGAAAGAGTACAAACTGAGATGTGAACTTGATATCGTGACGGGATATGCGTTTTTGTTCGTCTGCTTGCAATTGTAGCTTGCACGAAAATATTCGAGCCTCTTCAACTTCAACCGGGATTGACCCAATATAGGAACAGCCAAGAAATGATGATTAATGTTTGGCGGCTTATCAGGGAAAGAAAGCAACGAATGTAAACCGCCTGGCGGCGTGTGACTCTGCACTCCGTGCATTCGGGTGTTTCCTGCGTTATTTTCTCTGGTTGTTAACTATAAATAACTGTTATGCTCCCATCGAAGGTCAACTGTTGCGAGATATTGTGGCTACTGTACCACGGTGTGAGCCTGGTATGGCTCTCAGTTAGCCATCCTCGTAGCCTCAAAAAATGCGCCTTGCGGCCTCATGTCAACATCAGCTCCAGCTCCAGCTCAAAGCAAGGTCAACCTCTCGGAAGGCGGTCGGTACACAGCATAAAATTGCCAACTAGACTCTGGGAATGATTCAGGTTGAATCCGGTCCTCGCATAGAAAGTGAACAGCTTGATACATGCAATTCACACGTAATTGACTAGGAAAGCGGAGTAAACTGCTCTTCCATGCATCAATCCTTGCTAGCATTTATCGACGTTTGACCCGAGTGTCCGTTCGAACACGTAAGGTCAGGTTTTTGATAATTAGGATATACAACACTTGGATTGTAGATGCATGTATCGAACTCTCTGCTATCAATCCTAGTCAGAATCCCCACCAGCATCCATAAGTTTTGCCACTGCTTCAATGCACTCATTCTTTCTATAGTTCTCCGTAAGCCACTGATGCTGGCGGTAAATCTCATTAATTTTATCCAGTCCGACGACCCGCCACCAAACGTCACTTCGCGTTGGTTAATCGCGACCTCAATAAGTAGACAGATATATGTCAGCATAAAAGTTAGCAAGCCAAATCGCTTTTTGTGGCTCTTACCACATCGAATGTTGTGTAAGCTTCCTTCATCTTTTCAAAGAATTCGGTGATCCTATGTGTTTCCTGCACCCGCCAACTGTCTTCTCCCTCGTCGTCCCCGTCCTGCGCGGATAGGTCAGCATCGAGGTCATACATGATCTTCCAAATGAGAAAACACCCGCCCCCTTGAACGAGAGGACAAGAAGTTTACAAAAGCAACCTAACTCTGACAATTCCGTGGGCTCCGTGCCATATTGAAAATCGCACAGGGTTACAGTGTCCCTTTCAGTATCCAACATCATGTAATACCCCTCTCTTCCTGTGGTTCTGCAGTGTAACGGTGGGGAGAATTGCGAATAGAATCTCCCGTAAAGTCAACCGCCACTGTGCGGTAGTGGATCATATATGGCTTCTCTTGATTGGAGTCTATGAAGGGCATATGGCGTATCAAATCAGTAACGGTGGGGGTCTTTCCCATAAAAGAAAGATATTCATCCGTCAACTCAGGCCAGCCCCCCTCAGATGGTATTTTCAGAGCAGAATCAGGGAGGTGGACTTTTGTTAGAAACCGGTAGAAAGATGTGATAGCGGCAATGGTTTCATCGCGTGAGTAGGCCATGATGTCTTTCGTTGATTAGAGCCGGAAACTTGTTAGCAGTAGGGTAGAAAATCTCGACGAAGATAATTGTATATGTACAGTACAGCTTTCGTTGCACGAACAGAGAACTGCTATGCCCCCCAAGCGTTGTTGGGGCAACCCAGCCGTTGGGGACAAAGGGTTAAGAACCGGGGGGGGGGCACCGGTGGGGACGTTGTGATTTTCACCAATAAATAACACTTAGCAGCTTGACTTGAGACATCTTTTTGCCGGTGACATGCTTTGCTTGGGCTGCTGCAAGGCAGTGTGACCACCGGGTTTTTATGCGGCAAGGCCCTAGGTTGCGTCACTACTGCTACACAACTGACAGCCATCCTCGAGTGGGCGGCAAAACGTTCAACCAGACTCCAAAAGCTAGTAGCATATAGACTCCAAGAATATCTTTGGCCCCTGACCTTAGGATGCGGAGGCAGTGTTTGCCGATGGAGGATTGCTTCAAGCAAAATCAAGTCTGCTTCAGCCGGCTTTTCCAAAGTTGAGATGACTGATCTACTAGTAGTAGATGGGACTTGAGAAAATGAGTACCAATAAACAGAAAGCGGTCAACCTATTCAGTTCAGAGAAGTCATGCACACATAACCACGTGAAATGCTGATAAACAATTATCTGAATTATTAATGGTGGAAGGTTGAATGTCGAGGAATCCGCCTACAGTTCATAAAAGTGAATTTAAAGTTAAGCGCGCGGTAGTTTACATCACATGATATAAATAGCAGCGTCTCTGTCCAGCACTCCATGAATTTGATAGTATGCCGTGCGGGAGAATGAAGAACTGTATATTATTGATGATGTATATTTAACCGCACTCCTGCTAATTCCGTGTAGATATATATGTCCAGTAACGCCGCTCCAAAACAAAAAACAAAAGCCAACGATTTAACGTGATATTCGCAACAACAAAAAAAAGACATTCGCCTAGAATATACCATTGGGTCCTGTCTGCACTTCCTTCCATCTTGGCGGAAACGGGATTTTGTTTCCGCAGAGGAATTCTTGGGTACCCGAACAAGGAAAATATAAAATAAAATGCCTGAATATTATAACCAAGAGTTCAAATAGGGGGATTAAATGACGAAATCCCTCTGACCAAATATCAATATGCATCCCTCCGCGGCCCGTTGTCCTCGGAATCAATTATGCGAACCACGCAATTACCCCCTTCCTCCTTATTGTCCCGTTATCCTCTACCTCCAGGGGAAATTAAGATGCTCTTTCTTTATACTCCCCAGAACAAACCCTCTACAGCCATCCCTTGCCCAACTACCCCCCAGCCAACAATCAAACTAACCATCCAGAGCACTGCAAGGATAAGAATAGGCACAAGTAATAGCTCGGTATGGTAAAGGAAAGGCAAAGCGTTATAGCCGAGGAAGGTGATGTAGGTGTAATAAATCAGCGCGGAGAGATAGAGAGTATTTCCGAGGAAGGTGGCTAGGGTACTCGGGGAACTTTCGGAAGTGGAAGAGTGTCGCGTAAGGATTGGGAGTAGGAGGAATTGCAAAACGTAGAGATGCAGGTAAAGTGGAAAGAAGGCGCGGTTGGAGACCTATTTTGTACTGTTAGTCTCTTAATAGGTCTTAGGCGGAATATCATTTCCGATATATATGTTCAAATGCTCGAATGTTCAACGTACATCAAAACAGTACCCGAATTCAACCTGCTCCTTCTCACCAGGCTGGGCGAACAACCCTTGGGCTGCGCCCCGCCGTCTCGTCCGTCCCAAAATCGTCCTGCTACCCCGCCACTCGCCGACTCTGGACGCCGGTCCGCCAGGCCCAAAAAGTCGTCCGATGAGGAAATACGCCAGTGTTGAGACGAGAAGGGAGGAGCCAATAAAGTGAACAAATATAAAAAGGAACGACAGCCGTATTATGGCACCGAATGAGGGGGTGTAGGCCAGCCCCCACGCGAGGGCTGTGAGGAGGAGGAAGAAAGAAAGAAGGTAAGTGAAGGATGGGTCGGGGCGGTGCCAAGTATTTTTCGTTTCTGGAAAAGCCGTGGTCAGCATTTTAAGAGGAGAAGAATTCATCGAGGAGACGAGAGGTTTCGCGTTGGGAATTGGAGAGGTATATTTACGTTTCTGCCACGGTTCGGTATGATGTTAGCTCCTCCGTAATATTTCCAGATGGGTTCGACGAGCAGTAACAGCAGGAAGTAAAGACTAACATGATAGTACATGGACTTGAAGACCTTCTTTGGCGCAATGAGCAGCGACGTCATTTCCCATATCGCCATCTCGAAGTCCATTTGCGGGAATTTGAATAGCCTAATCCCGAACTCATATAGATCGTCCAGTCAGCCAACATAGCTCTACGGTGCATTGTAGCGACTAGCATTTACGCTATTCCCCGGCCCTGAACGCGGGAAGCAACGAGAGTAACATCCGCTGAGGAGATAGATCCTCACCTCCTAAAAAACCTAGGCATACGTATGGTAGACTCCCGGCGCGGAGCTGTGCTGCCAAAGTTGGCTGGACCGGCATGCTGCCGCGGCACTGATATATGAGGGTTCATGGCCCTCGTTGGTAAAGCGCAAACAATTTCGGAGTTTCAAAATAAAAAAAAGAAAAGATGTTAAATAGTTGCCGCGTCCTAGCAAATACCCGTTTGCATTGGTAGTATGTACTGTACCTACAGCGTAGGCATGTATGGGTTGACTTGGTGGCTGGACTGACGATAGAGTTGGCCACGACGGAGTGAGCTAAGCGCCCGTGGCGTCGTCTAGCGCTGTGGAAAGAATCATTGGGTGGATATCTGTGGGGTGGTTGGCAATCCCGCTTATTAGCCGCTCGGCACCAGACCAGCCCAAACCCCCTTCTTCCTGCCAGATGCTATATCACGTAGTATTATACACTTGATATTCATATTTAGTTCAAACAAATCTTGAAACTACTATTGTGAAGTCTTTTAATTACACCCCTGGCCCACACGTATCGAGTCGGTCAAATAGGTTGTCTCGAAGACCTCGCAGAATCCCACGGAGCCTTAGGTTGTAGAAAAAGGGGAACCGAAACTCAAATGTCTCACTTGAAAGACTTCTGAGAAAGGGAAAAAGGAAAAAAAAGAAGACACTTCGGTTTTTGCTTTACAACTTAATTCAATCAAGCAGCGAGCTTACCATGACCCGGGTGGACCAGGACCTTACCACCAGCAACAATCGACCTCGGAAAAGTCACCGCAAGTCCCGCTTAGGCTGCGCAGATTGCAAAAGAAGGCGAATAAAGGTAGGCTAGATAGTGGGCATGAATTACTCGCGCCGTCTGCTGACAGCTCTGAAATATAGTGTGATGAGGGAAGACCTGCATGTTTCCAATGCAACCGTCATTCAATCGAATGTTCTTTCATTCGGTCTGACGGGAATGGCATACCGCAGTCGACATCTTCACCACCAGACCGAATTTACCAGTTCAAACCATCTCAGTATCAGTCACGCTTTTCTTCTCCACTGAATGTGGACGGTTCCAGAACTTTAATAGCTACTCAATGCAGCCTCGCAGCAATTGAGCCTATACGCATCGAAGAGCTACAACTCCTCCACCATTACTCAGTGGCAACCTACCGCACTCTGGCAGCAGATGCCGATGGCTACACACTGTGGCAATCAAACATTCCCAACTGGGGATTCAGCTTTAGACCTATGCTCCATCTCGTTCTCTCCCTCTCAGCACTGCATTTGGGCCACCACTGCCGGGAGCAATGGGACCATTTCGCGACGCAGTCAGACGCCCACCTTGATTTGGCACTGAGATCCTTCCCCGCGGCGGTGACGCAACTGAGTGCAGAGAACTGCCAATTACTCTACGTCTCCGCCACGCTTATCTGTTTGGTATACCTTGCACGCAAACCCCGGTTTGGAGAGTACCTTGTGTTCAATGAAGCTGGGCAGCAGGCGGAGTGGCTTGGTCTCTTGGCGGGTGTAAGGTCAATTCTGGAGCTGCACCGCGGGATGGTGTTTACAAGCGCTTTGTCTGTGAAAAAAGAAAGTTGCCTCCAGGTTTTGAGCTCGTGCTTGCCTGCATCTGATGAGGTGCTAGCACATCGAGAGAGCATTACGCGGAGCTTAACTTTCTTCCGGGGAGGATGCACGGATTCCGAATGGGATATCCACAATTTTGTTGCCAATAACCTGATCGAAAGCTTTGACCAGGTTCACAAAACGAAAACCGTCACCCGCTTGGACAATTACAGCTTACAACTGGTTCCGGAAGTCTTTGGTTGGCTGTATCGACTACCGGGAGCGTTCATCGACGCTGTTAAAGTAAAGAATCCATTGGCTCTCGTGATACTGGCTCACTGGTGTGTCTTATTGAAGGAGCTCGAAGCTATCTGGTTCATGGAAGGTTGGGCGGGACATATTATCGCTGGAATTCAAAAGTCGCTTCATGCAAATATGAATAGGCTTATTGAATGGCCGCTGATGCACATTGGCCTTTCTACATGCATTGGACAAGTCTTCGTGGTTTGAATCCTATTTAACTCAGATATATTGAGCTTGGTATGGTGGGCATATTCCGAAAGAATAGAAGCGTCGGAACCAGAAAGAAATGCAAGCGAGTCGCTAGTGTTTCTTGACTATAGGTTGCAGAGTGGGCATAATTGGCCATTGACACACAAGCTCATTCCTATAGCTAGTTTTTCCTAGCCTCACGCGCCCTTTTCACAAGCAAGCCTGGATGAAATACCATAAACGCTCCCATTGCAACGAGCATCAAAAAGCCGTCAAAAACATAAAGAAACGCCTCATTGCTGACAATATTGCCCCCTTTCCCTTGTCCAAACTCAATGGCGCGGACCAGGTTCCGCACCATCATCGCTCCACACGCTATATATAATGCACCCATATACTTCTTCCAAGCCAGGCCCGTTGGCACTCGAGGGGCCCCTTCTTTTGTCAATCGCGATTGAAACCGCCACGCAATCCAAATAAACCAGCAGTATATCACCAACGAAAAGGCCAACCCGCCCACAACCACTTTACTTCCAATTTCCATGACTTTTGGATCTCCCGTGATCTGCACGCCCGCGCCTGCTAGTTGCGTAAGGAAGCAAATGATGTCGTTC
Source organism: Helicocarpus griseus UAMH5409 (assembly GCA_002573585.1). Classification (NCBI taxonomy): domain Eukaryota; kingdom Fungi; phylum Ascomycota; class Eurotiomycetes; order Onygenales; family Ajellomycetaceae; genus Helicocarpus; species Helicocarpus griseus. Next base: position 121,714 of record PDNB01000056.1, on the reverse strand, counting down.
GTAACAAATATCACTGTTATCATCCGCGGACGGATACTACACAGGTGTTCTGCTTCCAGGGCGATGATAAATCGGGACAACGTCATATAAGCGGTGGCGGCGATGAACGGTGGAGCGCATATAATCAGCATATACTGCAGAGCCCAGGACTTGATACTATGCGGGTCGGAGTGCGCCCAGGCACGGCCGTAGTAACCGAATGTTTCGCCTGAAGATGTTTCTGTATGTCAGCTGCTGTACTGCAGGGAAAAGAAAGTGGTTTATCCAGGAAATGGCACTCACAGATTCCTCCCATCACTAGAGGGATGAAATAGGCGGCACGGAAAGGAAAGATCAGGATGAAATGGACAACGGTGCAGGTTCCGAATAGCGCCATGAATGCGTACCCGGCTACATCAGAAGGTGTGTAGGCGTAGAAGTCGACATAGGGGTCTGAGCCGTTTGTGCCATTGTGAAATGTGAAGTCCATCGTCTGGGCTGCTGATACTTTGGACTTCTTGTTCGTGCGGAGTTAATATCGCAATTGCTTTCCTTTTCCTTCTTATGGGGTAATTTCGAATTGGCGGACGCTGGCTAGGTAATCAAATGGCAACAAGTGGCAGCAAATAACAGCGAGGTGAAAGAGCCAAAAGTGCTAGGTCAGCTATTGAATTCTCAGACTATTTCTACGGACATCCTTACTGAAGGATCAACTACCCTCTATATACCGTGCATATCTATTCATTATTCGATTTTCTGGTTCCGGCCTTGTAGCAAACGAAACCTACTAACTCCGAACACTTTTCCTATAAACGGATTTGGAAGGGTCCGTTGCGTTGTATGTCTTGCCAAGCTTGGTGAGGTGAGGTGGACCCGCATTACCGCATCAGGAAATTTTGAAACGAGTACGACGGATATACGTTGCTTGGTGACGTTGATGCATGTGAATTGACTGATGCGGAATCGCTGCAAATCTGATACAGAAATGGAATCGTATGCAATGCATCCATGGAGCTTATGATTCTAGCTCTTCCGCCTTGATCGCCTTAACTAACATTTGAATAACCTCAGTGCTAACTTCAACCCACATTCACTCCTGTTTTCCTCCTATCATCGCAACGCCATCTCCCTTCAGTCATAATCACTTCGCTCACTTCCGTATCACATCTGGTCTATCTTTTCCATCCTTTAGTTATATTCTTCTACTTTAGAGGTTGGTGTAAGCCACCTGCCAACCATGGATGTTCGTAAGGTCTGTTCAAGCTCTAACCACAACCTTACAGCCTAAAAAGCTTCCAGGGTCAAATGAACTCAGATCCTGAGTCAAAAGTAACAGACAAGCGTACCCCGTCTTTTATAATCTGTATAAATCCCCCAGTCGAACCTGAACCAAATCCTATCCACTACAATACTTCATTGATTCTTCTCCTATCTGTCATCAAAAGCCTCCGAAGATCCGTCTATTTGACATATTATCTCGCAGCTATAATCTTTAAGCCTGATTCCGTACCAGGTTTGACGCCTAACTGACAACATGGCGCTCCGTTCCAAAACCTTATTATCCAAGAAAGAATTCGAGGATGTTCTCCGGACGGCCGTCTCCCGGCGAACTCCAAAGTACACCGAGTACGTTTCACTACACGTTCGCTGGGAAGATGACAAACATGCAGCCAGGGAGGGAGAGAATTTCAAGGAATTAGCCAAGCTGCTCTCCTTCCCACCACCGAAAACCTGTGTGCTGCCTAGCAAAGAGGCTTCATTTTCTTTGCTGTCTAGCTCAGGCGAGATTATGAAAAAGGCGGTTCATTCTTCCAAGAAAGTCATTTTTATTCTCCATTACGCGGGGAATAGCATGAAGGACGGCACTGGTCAATATCCTGTCAGCCCCAAGAACCAGAGCGTGGTACATAGAGTGCACGTCAAAAGTATATTGCGGCGCCTGTTGGACGACATTTTCGCCCCCTTTAACGTCCCAGTCGACATTCTAATTATACTCGACTGTTGTCTCGGTTTTTCAGCGACAAGGGAGCCCGGTTCCGCCTCGCGCGTTGTGGGGGTTTTGGGCGCCGGAGAGAGGGAGGATCTCAGTGGCAGAGGACAGTCATTATCCTTACAGCTTCTGACTGAAGTCCAAAATCGAGTGCAGAGAGGAGATGAAACGGTGGAAATAGCTGACCTCATGGACACTCTCCAGCAGAAATTACCTTTGGATAAGAGGCCTGTCTACGCGCCCAGCATTGGCCTTGGCTCGATAATTTTACCGCTTAACCGAATAGATGTCGACAAAACCTCTTTCAATTCGGAGGCCAAAAACCATGCTCAAGCGCCAGCGAGCCCTTCCAGGATAAGTCTCAGCAGTCTTGTTCGATCGACGTTTTCTTTGCAAGTGTCGAATGATATCAATGGCGTGGAATTGGAGAATTTGTTTGAATGGATCTCTGCTCTTCCGAGAAACAAGGATTTGGTGTTGAGACTTGAGAATGCCAAGCCGATGAGAAACTCGTTTTTGTTTATATTTGAGAGCAGCCGTCTTGTGTTTTTGCGCCTGGCGGGTTTACCGGGGGTAGCTCGTCTTTGTGAACATGATCCTTCTGAGTCCTCATGGATAGTTTGACGTCCAGCCTGGCAGAGAGGTCAATGGAGCTTTTTTTTGTTCAAGCATCGGCATTCGGGATTACGGTAATGACTTCTTAACTACTCCCGGGGTGGTTTCTTTTGCGCATCGGTTTCTATCTTTCCTCTTTTGCCCCATTTTTTTTGGTTTGGTGCAGGATCGAGATCTTTGGCATCAGGAGGTTTACTAAGGCGATATAAGTTATTTTGGAAAAGTGGCTTACAGTTGGGTGTATTTATATAAAAGCCTGATATGTAGCTCCTAAACACAGAGTGATAAATTTAGCATTCCACATTCTCCCACAACATCAGTAAATTAACAAACTGGTAAGATAGCTGGACCAACTGTACAATTGCTCCGTCTGTCCAATTACTATATATGTACCGGGGGGAGACAACCAACTCCGTAGATCGAGCTGTAGGAGAGCGGCAAGGAATATCTCAATCTCAAGCCCTGGAAATATTCTCCTTTGGGACATTTAGCTTTGATCTATTCCGGATTAGTCGGGGGGCCTATTTGGCATCTGCGGGTGATGTGTGGAGTGGAGGGATCCAGAGCTGCAGGTAATATGTCGGTCAAAAGGGGATGGCGTAGACACACTCTTCAGGGTTGGGCGGTGAACGGACAGTTGCACATGGGACCATTCCATGCACCGTCCAGAACAGTTGGTGCTGCCAGAGTAATAATGTCATGCCCCTGAGGGTAGGACTGTGTATCTCCAAGGCTGGATATTCTCTTTCTCCTGTTGATTGTCATCAATCTGCAGCCGCGGCCAGGACCTGCCGCAAACAGCCTAGCGCCCTGTCACCTGCGCTAGGGAGTGGCTGACTCATGGCTTGGCATGCGCTGATTGGCCACTACCCCTGACTCACATGATCTATGAGCTAGTCCGCATCGGGGCTAGTGGCCATCTCCAACCTCACGTCCAATGTCCAACATTATTATTGTCCATGGATGCATCGCCATCACCATCACCATCACCAACCTTGGAATCTTTCCCACACTCTGCACTCTTGCTTGCTTGTAACGTGGTCTGCTGGCACTGGTCGCGCATCCCGTCTCGTATCTGTACTGCTTCCTGTCTGCAGCTTTAGCCTGGCTGGCCCTGCATCTCCCCATTGCTCAAACCCTCCTGAGCACGGTTCAATTCTCCCCGTAACCTTCCCGCCCGTCTCTTCTCGCCCACGCCGCCGCCTCCCAAACTCAATTGTCATTCAAAAAAAGGTTATTCTTCTTCTTGTTCTTCTTCTTTTCCTGTACATTATTATTCCATTCCACCCTCGTCGTCAATCCTTCTAGACCCATTCAAAGAATCCTGAGCCAGTCTTATTCGCTTGGTTTCCGTGGTGTCCGGGGGGCCGAATAGCCAATTGTTGGTCTCTCTTTATATTTCTGAGGGCAACTGACTTGGCTTGTATTTCCCTTTTTGGCTCCTCTTCTCTTCTTCACATCGTCTTCATGCACGCCAATTAGTCGCTTTGCTGCGATAAAAATATCTTTTCGCGTCGTTGTCCGGTCATCTCGAACCAAGGTTCGGGCGCCCAAATCTTCAACTCCCACTCTTCACCCAAGCGCATGCGACATGTTTTCTTCGCCGACAATTGCCTCCTAATACCCGGTGTACGCATGGCAGCCAATTTATATCTTTGAATTTTCCGTTAACATCAATCGACCCAATTCATTGTCTTTTTCCGCGTTTTGCTAACTTTCGTCCGAGGGTTCTAGTACTAATCTCCGTATCAAAACAATTCGTCGACCGATCCGGGACTCTAAACTGCGCCTTCGTACATACTCTCCCATCTTAGTTGAACATACAACGACACTTATGTCGAGTTAGCCACAGAACATGCGGCTGCTGTTTTTAAATTGACCACCACCATTGCTTACCTCGCCGGAATCGAATCAGAAACACGGGCGAGGCTCCCTGGGTTGCTTGGAGAAGGGTTCAATTACCTCCCAATTGCTAGTCTGCGTTCTGTCCCATCGGCCTGCATAACGCAGCTCAGGGATTTGTTGGCATGGATTAGCTGGCCTTGGTCAACGTTGAAATTCCCGCTCCGCAAACAACATGTCATTCGACTATTCTCGACCATCAAAACGAACCATGCCTACATATGCTTCTTCTTCTAGGGCTCCGCAAATGTACGATGCCTACTCGGACGACTCTCCCCCGCGTACACCGCCTTCGCAAAGCAACAAATACAAGACCATTCGCAAAGGTGATTTGACTCTCAGACCTCACCGCGAAACATTCCTCGATGATCTCACCCCGATAGATCATCATCACCACACAGACTCTGGAGATGAGGATCATGATTCTCACGATCTTTCACTCTCCCCAAAGCACGTCACTCGCACGTCTGTTGTGGATAACATGCTCTTATCGCTAGACCAGTTTGGCGCAGGCGACCCACTTGACAGTTCTCGTCTTTTCAGCCCCAGTCAGGACCAAGAAACGCACACTACATATTCGCGCTATTCATCTATGAGGTCTGCTCGACCTCGTGGCCACACTTTTTCTTCATCTGTGTCATCAGATGTTGATGCTCAATTAGAGGACATCAACAACGGCCGCTATTCCAGTCAATCAACCCGTGGCCGCCGGAGTAATAGTAGCTCCAACTTCCATCCTGGTCTTCGGAGGATTGACAGCGTTCGCGGGGGCGGAGAGGGCATGAGCAGCCGTACCCAAGTATACGATGCTCAACGGGCTACGAACTCTGCAGAACCACCCACTGTGCATCGCTCACAGCGGTTTGCAAGAAAGCCAAGTAGTCGGAGCAGTGGTTCGTCCAGCATTGATTTCAACCAAATGATAGCTGGCAACGGCCGGACGGGGCAGAGGGAACGACGATCCGCTAGCTTTGACTACGGTTCTCGTCTACCGCCCTCGCTACCGCTTATAGACAGTCGAGGTGGGTTTGACGATTTCGTTCATGATAACGGGTTCCATTACGATGACATAGACGCAGCTCCAACCCCTACTATCCCTGCAGGTCCCCGACGGAACCACTCCCCGCCTATGCGTGAGTATTCCCACCAAACAGCTCCTAGCGGCACTCGCCCTCCTGCCTTGTCGCGCAAAAACAGCAGCAAGTCGGCAAGGAGTATGTATGCGAAAAAAGGACGACCAGACATTCTTGGGACGGCAACTATTAGGGGCCGTGGAGATGATTCGAGAAAATCGTTTCGAGACCCTATACCGGATTTTCCCCCTCCCGTGCCGACATATCCCCAGCAACCAGCCCCTAGCCCTACAATCGCGTTCCACAAAACTTCTTATTTCTCTCCCCAACCAGCACCCAGCCCCCCTCCTGCTCCAAAAGAACGGCCAGGATTTTTCCGGCGCGTGTTTGGTGGCGGTTCGTCGAAATCCCAAACGCCAACACAATCAGAACCCGAATCCTCATATAGTCAGGAAAATGAAATCCCGCGGCGGCCAAAAGAGAATAGCAGTGCCTCCAATCCCTCCAAGGTTCAGAAACAACCATCAAAGGACTACAATAATACATCCAGTCGTGATAACACTCCGGTGGTAACCAAAAAGCCATCATCCTTTTTTCGCCGCCGGAAGAAGTCTGTTGCAGATCATGTTCCACCACCAATTACACTACCGCAATCAAATATCAAGCATGGTGATACCTCAGAAGCTGATCATCTAAAAATTGATCATCTACGGACCGGTTTGGGTCCAGAGCCAAGCCCTATTGGTAGCTTTAGCAAAGCTATGAAACCTTACCTGTTAAACTCACCCGCGCAGGCCGACAACAACCGCGCCGGCGAGGACGACACGGATAACGAAGTATCTGGTAGTGAGTTGCCATCTGCGGCGAACAGTATTCTAGATCCTAAGGAAACGTCGACTAGAGGGACAAACCGTGCATATCTGGACAATAATTCCCGCCCCAAGCAACCGCGAAACTCTTGTTCAATGAATTTCAAGTCAGGACTTAGGGTGAACATATCTTCCCATGACCGTGATGATTCTTTCCTTGCAGATAGCAGCGGAAACGAAAGTCCGGCACACTCCAACGACAAAGCCAGGCGCCCTATGACTAGCCCAAACACCCCGACTCACCTGAAGCAAATGTCACTTAGACAATCGCAAGAATCTCTCGGTGGTTCCCATTCCTCCGGGAAGGCGAGCGCCAACGACCCACGCACATCATACGCAAATTCACAGCCTTACACGAGGTCGACGCAAGGTAAACACAGCGTCATTGACGAACTGTCCACTTCAATGTCTTCACTGTCAGCCTCGGTCCCGGATCAGAAATTCAAACGTGTCTCTGTCTCCGCACACGGGCCAAGGGAGGATCTCCATGCTCATCCTAGGCGGCCGCAAATTGGGAAAGATTGGCTTGATACCGATTCTTCTGCGGAACACCTGGCCGAGGAACGTAGCAAGCTGAACCTTCCATTGGAAATAACTACTTCATCTCCCCGGACATCAATGTCCACTGTATCCAATTACATAACTGCCTCGAATACTCCCATTATTCCCGATGATGATACTACGGCGAGAAGAAGCAAGCCGCCAACTCTTCCTCCGTTGCAGACAGAATTAGAGTCTGATAAGGAAACTGGTGATATTCGTCAACGTGATGACACCATCCTCGCGATTAGCGAGGAACCTACCATAGAAGACAGAGAGCACGCTCAGAAAATTTTTGATGAGGCTGAGGATGTCAGGGAAGAAAAAGAACCTGCAGCGGCTTGGCTCGGGAACCCTGACCGTTCTTTGGTTAGGAAAGCATATATGGAACTATTTGACTGGTCAAATATGAACATCTTGGCAGCGATGAGAGATCTCTGCAATAGGCTTGCTCTCAAGGGTGAAACGCAGCAGGTCGATAGAATTCTCGATGCGTTCTCGTCACGGTGGTATGAATGCAACCCTGACAATGGATTCAAAGCAACAGGTATAGTCCACTTCCTCTCTAACTTGCGTGTTATCTGATTTCCATTGGCTAATATTCACAGACGTTGTGCATACGATATGCTACTCTCTTCTGCTGTTGAACACTGATCTGCACATGGCGGATATTGAGCAGAAAATGACACGAAATCAATTCATTAAAAATACCATGCCTACGATACAAAGGGTTGCTGCTGACGCTGCCCCGAACGCATTCGAGCGGTCGAATACCGGAAACCTTTCCGCAAATACTGGGAATCTCTCCGCCAAAGTGCAGACTCCGGGAACGAGCACTAATGGAACTTCAAGCCCACTCCTTGGGAAATCCCCTACGCTACCACCCGTTCGACATAAAGGCCAGGGTTCGATAGACAATGATGTTCCTACTAGTGCGCTTTTCAAGCCTGCTGAGGGTACTACGCGAGCGAATTCTGTATGCACGGTTTCGCCGAGCCAAAACACCGACGGCAGCGACGCAGGGCCTCTGGTATCAACGCCATTCCGCGGTACGCAAAAAGCTTGGGAAGCACAGGTTGAGTCCGTCTTAAAGGACTTCTATAACTCTATCCAAAAGCAAAAGCTTCCCCTTCGAGGAGCCCCCGCAGAGTCCGAAGAATCCCAGCAGTCTTCAAACAACTTTTTGGGCCTCACTGGGACTATGCTCCGCCGAACACCAAGTACGTTGAGTAAAACCGGGTCGGACATTTATCCACGGGGTCGCCTTAACGAGAACCGGCTGTCAACCACACGGTGGTCGTCTAAACCTAGATCCCGTCCAAGGTTGTATCCCACTTCAAATATCGGCTCCAGCCGTACAAGCCTAGATGACCAGTCGTCTCTTTGGTCACCGTCAGCCTCGAGTACATGGAGCAAGTATTCGCTAGGGAAGACTTTAACTTCAATGTCAGTAGACTCACTGGGATCGGAATATCCCCGAGGAGATTACCAACAGTCTATTGGGTTTGCCAACGCTTTGAGCCACGCAATCATTCGCGAAGACTCGAATTCCATATCCGGCATTGAAGACCCAGAACGTGCGGCTGTTCTGCTAGAGGATGAGTCTTTGGAGTTGGCAGGTGCGCCATGGGCGAAAGAGGGCAGTCTGAAACACAAACACCACCTCGATTCTGTGGATAAACGAGCCAAAGATAGGAATTGGAATGAATCATTTGCTGTGATCCAAAAAGGTTGGTTGAGGCTATTCTCGTTCAACCAGTCCACCAAATCAATGCGGCTGAAGCCAAAACAACGACAGAATGGCGGTCTTGTTGTCGGAGGAGGAAATTGGATGGAGAATGCTGAGGAGACATGGAAGTTCCTTTTACGTCAAACCATTGCCAGCGCCCTTCCTCCGCCTGGATATTCAAAGTCCCGACCCCATGTGTTTGCACTAAGCCTCCCTACTGGTGCAGTCCATCTATTCCAGGTAGGCACACCTGAAATTGTGAAAGAGTTCGTCTCGACAGCCAATTACTGGAGTGCCCGGTTGTCCAAGGAGCCGTTGTTTGGTGGGATTAGCAATATCGAATACGGATGGAGTCCGGCTGTGATCAATAGTTCCCCGGCTCAAGTCGAAGCCCCGCCTACGGCTAATTCGTCGACGGGCCCTAGACAGAGTTTCCAAAGCTCGCTGAGGAGCTCGTTGGATCAACAAAATGTCCGCCCGCGTCTCCCCGCAGATCGTATTCACATCAGCGACTGGAGCCCTCCCCAGCAGAGCATGATGGCGTCGACGTTATCTGAGCTGGACCAGCTCAACACGCTGCGGAAATACGTGAAGCACGTGGAAGAGGAACTGCAACAGCACAACGAGCTGCGATCTGCTATGGTTCTTGCTTTCACACCCAGGCACCCGAACGCTAACAAGGCAATGGCCAATTGGGAACGCAAATCGTCGTATCTTCTCCGCGAAATAGTCAAGTTCCGGACATATATTGATTGTCTACAACAAGCGCAGGTCCAGAAGGAGAAAATTCAGCGCCCGTCATCGGCGACGGCATCACCACCACCCTCGGCAACAGAGTCATCACCAGTTCAGAGACCCCGAGCTTCCAGTTTCAGTGTCGCCTGATCATATCGTGTGCCTTTGGATATCTCGGCTTGCAAAAACGACACCCGCCGCCAGTGGCTTCTCAACTTATCTTTGAAGGATCTAAATAGCGACATCACTCTCCCTTTTCATTATTTTTTCCTGGCCTTGAATGGCGTTAGGGGCCAGGGGCCAGCGACATCGCATTACATTACTATCATCACTATGGCTCTTCGCTTCGCCAACATTCTCATGACAGTCACAGAATGGACATTTCCCACCTCCTTTTTGTTATTCTGTTTCACCTCTGCCCCTGATGTTCCTTCTCTCTGCCAATCTTTTTCATGCTTTTCCACTTAATATGTCACCTTTTCCCATTGATGAATAAATACCCTTTGTAATCAGAACATCTGCCTCCAAGCGTTCTAGCGATTATTCTTTTTTACATTCTCGACAAACATCACTTACTTACCTGGGTGGTATGTTCCGATTGTTGCTTTATACCAAAAGCCTCTTACCATATCCCTCTTTTTTCATCGTCTTTGGCTATGTTTATAACAGCTACCAAATATGCATATTTTTGAAGTTATGTATCTTTGCTCTCGCTTTCTATCATGCTTCGGACACACCCAGCCTAGTAGTCTGGGCTCATTGGTGTAATACGGTGATTACGTAGGTTGGAAGGGTGCATATGCAATATTCTTATGTCTCCACCATTGATAGCCAGCTCTTCCGTGCTGTTTCTCACATCCCCTTTACTAGAATCGGATAGTCAAGCACTTGTAGTACCTTTTCACGTAGAAACGAAGCGGTGAGCAGAGCCTGAGATTTCCCAATTGTTCTGGATCTGTGTCTGGTTGGAAGCCGACACCTGTAGCCTAGCACGGAATGGAATAGACGGTTTATGACGATGTATTAAATATGTAGACCGTGTATCTTGTGCATTTTGGGAACCTGCGCTATGGACATTTTACAGTTTATTCCTTTGTCCTAAAGGTAATTTTGTGCTAGCTTTGGGTTATGCAGAAGTTGTACAGGACGAGATAGAAAGAGTAGAAAGTTACGTTGGTGTAACCCCTAGCAACCGGGTGTGTCATTTGGTATAAACTAATATTTAATAGAGAAAGCAATGCTGAATTATCCTCTGAAGGTCATGTATTGTAATTCTGCGTTGTCCTGGCTGGAATAACTTTGACAGTAACTGTGGTTGGTGAGTCTTCCCCTGAACCCCAATCCAGCTTCTTTTGTTAAACAACAACCAACCATCAACAACCAACAACAATTCCATATCCACCATGCTCTGACATCCAACCACAACCAGACCATCTGGGCTACATATGCCCACTAAAGGAGACCTGAGGCTGCTACTGCTCGATGGCATGCCAGCAAATCACCGCCAAACACATCGCTAGCATCTTACAGCCCTCCAGAAATTACAGAGAACAAGAGCAACGACAACAACCATGGCTTCTTCACGCTCCTCCTCAGACTCACAGCGTCCCCATCCTATCCTCATCGGTCCTAATCCAGCCCTCATGGCTCGGACTCCCCCACCAGCAGCCCAGAGACGGAGGTCATCCAGAGTGCCCGGCGGGTTTGATACGGACGAGGAACTCTCGCCAATGAAGGTGGATTTTGGTGATGAGGGCGGATATGACGGAGGATACATAACATGGGATGAGCACGAGAAGAAGATCCTGAGCAGAAAGCTATTTGCGAGCGAGGATGCGAAGGAGAATAAACAACCACAACAACAACGAAGCCATGATGTTGATGTTGATGTTGATATTGCGAATCCACCGCCGTTACTAAGCTCCCAAGACGAGGCCGGGTCTGCTCCACCCTTGTCACCGCGTCAACGCCAGCTGCAGCCGATGATCTCTGCGCGATCAGATGCCGCCGCCGCAGAAGAAGAAGAAGAAGAAGACGACTATTATTATCCTTCCTCGTCCTCCTTCCATCCAACCGCGAATATCATTGATGACTACAACGACTCCAGCAGTATCCTGCTCCCCTCCGCATTCTCCTACAGCGACTATAATGCTATCACCATGGACGACTCTACTAATAACCAAAACAGTGCTACCGCTAACGACTATAATAACGACGAGCATGGACACGACCACCACCGCGGCCACGATTATCGAGAAGAAAGCTACAATGACGACATAATCCACAACGACCTCACCCTCTCCAACCAAACCGCGCTCGACGAGAAGGAAATGCGCCAGAAGCTGATGGACATGGAATCCAGCTTCCTCCCCGAACCCTCTACCATCGGCGTCGCCGCTACCCCCGGCCTGCCCGCCCCAGATGACACCTATTTGGTCGGTGTAGACGCTGCAGAATCGTCGCAGGTCGAGGAAGGTGATAGTCGAGACACGCCCCCCTCCCCGTCTACGCCGCCCGGCGCATATAAGACACCGGCAGCCCGCCGCGCGATGGGGTTGGATCCATCGCTGTACGGGGAAGAAGAGGATACGGAAGAGCAGGAGTATGCACATGGGCACTATAATGAGGAAACTGCTGATGATGCGACACCATCCGCGAAGGGCAATGATACTACCAATACCTCGGCGCTGGAGACGATTTCGTCCTCGCCAACTGCCGCTGCCGCTGCCAGGACGGTTTCAAGGGCTGTCTCTACCGCGCTTTCAAATTCTAGCCTTCGAAGCAGCGCCTCCCAACGCCGCGAACATGCCGAACGAGACGACTCGCTACTGTCGAGCACAGACGATGATAATCCAGATTCCACGCGCCGGTCTGCGCGAAGAGATGTCTCCCAGACCCGCGCCGCATCGCAGCAGTTACAGGATGGCACGGGCGTTAGTGGTAGCGAGGGCGATACGCAGCATAGCCTAGAACCGTCTTCGGAGCGCAGGCGCAAAAGACCCAAGTTCTTGACTAGTCGACAATCTGCCCATCGGTTTTCAGCCTCTTCCATCGCGACAGCGGGGACCGATACGGCATCCAGTGAAGCTGCCATGGGTGTCGACTTTGCGATTCAATCCGGCGGCGCGGCGCCGGCCAATAACAATAGCCAGAGCTCGCAGGGCCGCGGCCGGCAAAAGAGGGTGGAGCTTACGAGAACGATTAGTCTGGGAAGTATGGCGTCTGGCGTGTCGGGCATGAGTGATGACCCATTGATGGAGCAGAAGAGAGGGTTTAGCGGTGTCTCCGACGCGAGTCTGCATACACTTGATGAGGAGGATTCAACTTCCCAGGCACGCCCAGAGTCGTCGGGGAAGTCTGCGACGGATCCTATGACGCCCAAGGCATCAGCTCGCGATCATTCTGAGCATCCACTGCCACCGCCTGATACTGCCATTGCGGAACATATTAAAGATATCTCCATCCCAACTACACTGTCGCGCCAGCTTCGTGAGACTATCGGCTTGTCCCCGGACAAGCGAGGTGGTGCGCCCACGCCGGCCTTTGGACGGAGTGGCAAATCGCTTACCCTCAAGGAACAAAGTAGCACGATCGATAGGCTATCCAAGGAGAATTTTGATTTGAAGATGCGGATTCACTTTTTGAATGAGGCGCTTAATAAGCGCTCCGAGGAGGGCGTGAAGGAGATGATTTCGGAAAATGTCGAGCTCAAGTCTGATAAGATGAAACTGCAAAAGGATAATCAGGCGCTTAGGAGGAATATTAGGGAGCTGGAGAAGCAGTTGAAGGATCGAGGTGATGGGGTCGAAGGGGAGGGGGCGGGGGCGGAGGGCTCTGATGAGGAGAGTCAGGGACATGGTGGTACTGCTGGGACTTCTGGGGTTGATGAGGAGGAGCTGACATATTTGCGTGAGAGGGTTGAGACGTATGAGGTGGAGATTGAGAGGTTGAGATCTGAGAGTATTTCTAGGGAGGGGGAGAAGAGGCGCCTAGCGGAGATGGTTAAGTCGTTGGGGGAGGGGAGAGTAGCTATTGGGTCTGATGCGGGAGCTAGGGAGGAGAGGGTGAGTCTTCTTTCTTTACATCTACGACTGTTGTCTTCGTTTAATTGTTTAATCGTTGGGCCCCTTCTACGCCATTTCTATTTTATATACCTGGGCTGTTGATACTGATTCGTTATATTGCTATAGGATATGTGGAAAGACATGCTTGATGCAGAAACCGCAGCCAGAGAACAAGCTGAAGAGGAAAACAGAAAACTGCGAGATGAGATTCTACGCATGAAGACAGATGCTGTCTCTGGCAGCCGCTCCGGTGGCTCCCGTATCGGCAAAATGTCCTCCGTTGTTTCTCGGTCGACAGCCTCAGACCGCAATGTTGATAGGAGTGTTGCCCTTGGTACATCTTCTAGCGCTACCCTTGTTGAATTGGAGCTCCTCAAGCAAGAAAATGCCGAGTTACGTCGCGAAGTCAGTGCTCAAACCTCAATGCTGACGTCTCGAAACCGTGAAAAGGAACGATTATATCAGGAAATTGAGGATCTGAAATTGGGTCAGCGGAGAGGTGATGGTGGCAGGTCCGTTGCTGGTGATAGTATCTTTGAGCGTTCGGTTTCCCGCGCCGCTCAGGGTAGATCTAATTCTCGCACCAGTGATGGGGCGAGATCACGCGCTAGTGTTAGTGACACAGAAAAAGAGACCCTCGAGGTCAAGAATGGTCAACTCCGCGATCAAGTGTCAACGCTTAAGCTTGAGAACCAAAATCTCCAGGCCCAGCTTGATGAGTGCATGACTGATCTGGAGGCGCTCGATCGTGCTTACCAGGCTGATATTGAGCAGGCCGAGGAAGACCTCCAGACTATGCAATTGGAGCGAGATCAGGCGCTGCAACTCGCTGAAGAACGGGAGGAGGCGTTGCAGGATCTGAAGGCTGAGGCGCAAGAGGAGCTTGATGCTATGGGTGATGAGCTCGATCAGAAGATTGATGAAGCTCAGCGGATGGAAGTTGAACTGGCTAATCAGCATGAGAACCTGAACGCCTTGCAAGCGGAGATGAGGTCAGCTAGTGAGGGGATTATCAGGCTTGAAGAAGATGCACAGCATAATTTGCAGAAATACAAAGCCGTGCAACAGGAGTTGGACGATGCGAATCGTGAACTGGAGCAGATGGAGAGGAGTCTGTTTGAGGCCAACAGTAAGGTTCAGCGGTTGACTGTGCAGCAGGAGTCGAGTCAGAATGAGATTGCCTTCCTGCGTGAGGAGCAGGATGGGGATAAGATTAAGATTGGCGATTTGGAATCTGAACTGAAGACCTGCCAGATGAGTTTGCAGAGTGAAAAGGATAAGACGAAGGAGCTGGTTCGCCGTCTTGCGGAGGAGAGACACCAGAGGGAGGTCGTGGATAGTAAGGAGAAACAGGACGTTCAGCGGATGATGAACGAGTTGAATCGTGAGAATAGCGCTTCTAGGGATGAGGTGAGGAAGTTGAAGAAGAATCTATCTGCAAGAGAGATTGAGGCGACAACCTGGAAGGAGCGCTTGATGGAGCTGGAGAACAGTCTCCGCGAAGCTCTTGGTGATCTTAATGGTACCCGGTCCAGCCTGCTTGCTTCCATTCTTAAGTTACAACAGGAGCTCGATTCCACCGCGCTGGAGCTGGAAAGCACTCGCACAAAACTTGGCGAGAAAGAATCCCTGCTTCGCAACCGCGATGCTCTTCTCGAGAGTCACGGTCTGGAGACTCGAAAACTTGCTGATCTTCTGGAAAGAGAAAGGCAGGCCCATCGGGCAGATAAGCATTCGTTCGAACAATCGCTCAAATCTCAATACCAGGCATCGCGGACAATTTCGCAGAACAACTCACGTATTTCGGACTTGGAGGCAGCGCGGAACCAGGACCGGAAACGCTTCGGTTCCCTCGAGCAGCAGCACAGAGACCAGCTGAACGAGCGGAACGCCATGTTCCTTACTATTTGGAAGCGGCTTTCGGCCATGTGCGGGCCTGATTGGGCGCATTCGAATAGTTTGATAAACGGCAACTTGCCCAGTCAGGAAGTCATTGGGAACATACTCTTCTGGCCTGGGTTTACCCGCAATCTCTTGCTCGCGGTCAAGACTGTTGAGAACCTCATTAGTGGATTCAAGACGCGCATCAAGAACGTCGAGCGGGAGTTGACAAAAGATTACCACAACCTAGAGCACAATCTGAATATTCGCGTCAAGAGACTCGAGCGCATGGAGGAGAGCCTGCAGCATCTAAGGGCCAATCAGCAACAGCATTTGCATTACCATCGCCGCTCTACCTCTTCCACGGACTCGCCAAGTCCCGAGTTAGCCAAGCTTAGAGGCGAAAATAGACTCCTCAAGGCGGAGATTAATTTGCTCCAGTCACATTCCCGTGCTCGTATCGCTAATACCGGTGGAAGCCCGCGAAATTCCTCGAGACAGTCTGCTTCCAACATTGCCGCAAATACCCTATCTCGCTACAGCTCCACAACAGCCATCGACACGGTCTCTTCCCCCAACGGCCAAGCACAAGCACCATCATCCACCCGTAGCCCCAGCACCCTCTCCCGTGGCTCCTCTGGCATCCCGCAACCATCCCATTACTCCTCTTCTACAACCCTAAACAACAACCCTGCCTCTACGTCTTCCGCATCAACCCAAATTGCCGCCCCGCAACAGTCATCTCAATACCATCACAACTCATCCTCTTCTCACCGCCACTCACAGCCCGGCAGCGAACCCTCACAGGAGAAGTGGATTAAGCGCCTCCATGAGCTCGAGCGCCGTCTGACAGCTGAGCGTGAGGCACGATTGCTTGATCGCTCTGGCGCACGAAAGAGGCTAGAAGAGCAGAATGCGCGCAATGAGGAGCTGCAAGCGGAGCTGGCGAGGCAGAAGGTTCGGAAACAGTTGCAGGGGTCCCAGGGTCAACAGGGGGCTATTGATAGCGCACCCCATACAGGTGGTTCTAGCGGCAGCGGAAGTGGCAACGGAAATGGCCCTACCGCGCCCAGTCGACATCTTTCTTCAGCGTCCGTGAGCGTTAGCGGCGACGAAGCGGAACGGTTGAGGGCCCGTCGCGAGCGTGGTCATGAGCGCGGGCAGCGGCATCATCGGCGGTCGAATCATGGCTCTAGATCGGGAACGGGCACAGGGACAGATGAGGATTTTGAGGACCATGATTATGATGATGGTAGGAGTGGCACTGGAACGGGAACGGGGACGGATGATGGAGAGGGCGAGAGTGGCGGCGGGTTCACGGTTGAGGTTGAGGTGTAGTGTTTTTGCTTTTGGGGATTTTGGATACTTTGGGAAATGCGGTGTTTGGGGGTTGGTCGTCTTAATTAATTGGAACGGTTGTATTATGTTGTTTTGTTTTAGTCATAGCGAACTTTTTATTTCATTCTATATTACGCTATTTATTCATACTTTTTTTACTTAGGCGTTATCTTTCCTTTTCTCTGACTCCTTTGTCTGCTTTTCGCCATGGATTCTTCTTTCCCTTTTTCTCACCCCATTCTTAATCCCTCAACTTCATAGATTCTCAGCAAAGTCAGCCATTCTGTAGGCACGATTCAGTATTTTTATAGCTATCCTTTTACATGACTTCCTTTGCTTGCTAAATACCATCGCTCAATTTCCCTTTTTTGAAAATGTAATTGGTTTTGGCATATTTGCCCATCCCTTCTTAGAATCGATAAAATATTGATATTAACATACTCGAAGTTCTTCTCTCACTTCTATCCGCAGAAACATGCCAGGTTTTTGTGATGGCAAAACGAAAAAAAAAAAATTAAACCAGCAGGATGCAAGAGAAACCATAGTAGTCCATGGTCATGTTTCCCCTTTTTCAGCCTTCTTTTTATTACGGCTGAACAAGCCACTACACCGTCCCCAGATTTTGTACACCTTGTGCAAGGGGCCTTCTTGGGAGGCTGTTCCGCCGTTGCGATTGAAAAATTTACATTTGTCAGGTTTCTTCCAGCTGATTAAGTGATGTAAGCGCTTGAGCCTTTCGAGTGTCTTTTTTCTTCTAGGGTACATACCAACGGGATGTAGATTTACATGTCGCAGTGACGCGCCATGAATTTGCAGCCAAAATCTAGCGCTGGCATGTAATATTAATTCTCAACATGTCCATGAAAGATGTAGAGTTCCACGCTGTACATCCATACAATGAATTTCATTGCGACAGGGATGTACATGTGCATGTAGTTGTAGGTCCGCATAGATGCTCTGAAATGTACACAGCTACGTCAGATGTGCAATGTAGGAATGCAGCTCACACGCTGCTAGGGTATGAGACGTGCCATCATCCCAATATACTGCACAAATGGACAAGAATCCAGCCAGTCGCTTGTTACTATGAGCTTCGATAGAGCATGACGGTAAGGGATGCTCTAGCAAGCGACTGTGTGGGTGCTGCAGGCTCAGATCTGACAGTGTCTAACAATATTTTGTGAGCAGCGAGCGGCATTGTAGTCTTCAAGCAGGCTGGCCGTGTGACCACCGGATTGTCAGACTGTTCTAATGAAAAGGACGTCATGTTCCAATGGCGGCTGCTGGTCGCCCCTAATTTGGGGTCGCGATGAAATAGATTGTGCTTCTGTTTCATCATTCATGGCATCCTTACCATAGGCGATATTTTCTGACTAGAAATATCCCCCAAAATGGTTTGCTGAGAGAGAGCACGGTCGCGTCATAACGAAGCGAAAAAGCTGGGCTAGCAATAGATCGGACATTAAAAATGGGCATGTAGTTTAGGCCCTGCCCTTCCAAAGAACACAATATAGGGGTATCCTTCATGACAGACCTTCTGCACCACAATCCAAAATGGCTGTAGAATGGGTGCGACCCACTGTGACATACGATTTGTGTGCATTTTTCACCCTCCTCTCCATTATTCAACAGCAACAATATCGAACAATGAGGGGTTAAATGACGTCCGCACTTCAAAAAATCGTCATGCAACATCTTTTGAGAATTGTCATAGGTCCCCATTGGTAGTTGAAGGGAATATGGAGGGTGAAAGGGACGTCAGAACTAGCGTGCTCGTGCATACACACTAAAGCACAGAACAACCGTTGATAGGCGAAACGTGAATCCTCATTAATTGTATCTTGAGGAATTTTAGTATATATACCATTCAAGGTTATAACACGCCATCCTGACATACGATATGTACGGCTTGGGTTGTTTGAGCCTGGTCAATGACGGGCGATAAAACTCAACAGCATATGCCGACCGTGTGAGAAGGCAACTATGACTTCATGGTCACATTTTCTCCTATTTTCAAAGGAGAGTTTGACTCATTTGACCGCTAAACTGAGCTTGCAGGAACGTGGATATTGGTTAGTAGTTTCAAATATAGAATAAATACTTTCTGATCTGTAGAGGGCCGAGCCTTAACTGTAAGTTCGAATCAGTGGATTTGGTAGTTAGTTATTACGTTGAGCATGGACCTACGGGGCAGTTAACTAACCTTGGTATCACTTCCGTGATATAACCGCTTTAGCTCTTGGTTTTCCAGCGTAAACAGTGTCTGTCGCCATTAAATACAAGAAGATGGGGGAAGAGAAAGTTTAGCTTTTAGGGCACTTTTTCTTTTGTGTCCGAAGCAGGCTAGTCAAGGTATAAAGAGGGGAAGGAGAAGTAGAAAACGAGTTAAAGAAATGACAACGTATTTCTGCCGTCCAATGCCTTGACTAGGAAAGCGGACAGTCAGGCATCTGCGCTTCTAGAAAGTTCCTTGTCCCGAAGAGATATAATGAGCGTTCCTCCATGGTTCGCATTATTCGAAGAAGTGAAGCTTTGGACCTCATTTTCTTGGGGAAGTATAAATCTGGTAAGGCTGTGGCTTCGGGAGATAGGTCGGCAATCTGCCTTCCCATAGCAACTTGTGGTGCACATGCTTCAAACTAGATAAAACATTTGTTTCCCCTGGATCCAGGCCAGTAGACTTTCCCCTGACAAGGTAGGCACCATAATGCGTGACCGGTCTCAGTCCCGACCGATCGGGTGTGGGGAAGTAATGAACAGAGTCAATAGACCGTACCTCTGCGTTGGTGAGAATACCATGGTTGTTCAATGATGAGAGCTTGACGACAGCCAATGATGCGATGTTAGTCGATGGAACGTAGTCCATGCCGTTATAGGTTGCAAGAGAAACAGCCTCGCGGCCCGCATTAAAGATCCATATTCTTGGGGCGTTAAAAAAAAGCTGTGGCCATCCTTCGAAGCAACGTTATTTTAGAGTTGAAGGGATGATATATATCACGCAAAAGCTTGTTTAGTTGCCTTTTGGCCATATTTGACATAACACGACTTAGACTTGCCGTTGGTCGCAGTCATCGGTCAGCCCGATGTCTAACGCAGTGATGCGCATCTTTCGTAGTTTTCTCGAGCTTATTCCGGAGCCTATCCTAGCTAACCCCCTCGTTAGAAAGGCAGTCCGTTAATTCTATTCATCAATATATGCGAACAAGCGCAGCTATCGCGCTGGAGCAGTTACTCCCATGACTTGAGGTATTGAACTCACTTTGTAAGGTGCTGACCTCAAGGTTCCCAAGGTTTGACATACACAGGTCAAGCAGTAGTCCAAACAGATGTGCAGCAAGAACAAGGCCTGAGCGAAAAGTCACACCGTATGTGAGAATAATGCGTATATATCATCTGAGTGCCAATAGAAAGTAGGGTGTCAGATTGACTTATCTTAAAAGACATCTAATAGCCAGCTTCTGTCGCCACTTCTTTATTAATTGTCAGTGTTCCGCAAAGAGAAGAATAATGCGGCTATACGGCATTATTTCAAAAGGGGGGATCGTCTAAGAGAGGATAGGAAAAGGAACAGATTCCGCCGAGATCTATAATAATACTACCTTATTTTTTCTTCTTTTTTTATGGGGAGCGGGTAATCTGATAATTTGATTGTCGATCAAAGTGGCATTCCGAGTAACCGTGCTTGGGCTGGGATTTTGCTACTTTGAGTTTTCTGACGTAGGTATTTTTCCAAAGTATCCAGCACTTTAAGTTCCCGCTGCGGGGAATTGATCAACTTCGCCAAAGGAACTTGACAGTGAGCGTGAGGCCGTGAGTGGTGGATGGGCCTTTTAAACAGACTCTTGAGAGGTCTTGGAAAACGTTTCCTTGTTTAAACAATTCCGAGACAGAATCTGTATCATAGCTGATACACCAGAAAAGAAGACGAGGAAATATCCCGTGAGCGAACGACGGTGTATTCAACATTCAACATGACAACATCGAACATCAGAAAACAACGGCTGTGGGGCAATCTAGTAAGATATCCTGTTGTTTTTCTAAAAATTTGCTGTTGTTAACTTGTTCTGCTTTCCCGAGCAGTCTCCGTCCCGCTGGAGCACCGCGAGACTAGAGCAAGGTTGAAAGCGGTGCCAACGATTCGCCAGCGAGGAAGAGCAGAGGGAACAGGAGGAAGTCTTGACAGGTCCTCAAAGTTCGATAAGCGATCAAGCGTATTCGTACTGGGGATGTGGATTTTCCACAAGGGGTGTCTCGTTATAGTGGAGTAGTCACCTCGTGTGGGAGTTATCAAATTCAAAATAAATCAGATAATGCTGTGGGCCTCTGAGAGTGACCTACAAAGAATGATGAAGGTCAAGAGACTTTTTTGAGAGCTTAGTATACTTCGTCACTCTGGCAGCTTTGAATCGTCGTGCTTTTGCTGGGGTCTTTGGTTTTGAGGACAACGTTGATAGCGGCTCCCAAACTCAATTCCGATCACAAAGGGTATACGCTTAAGCTGTCAACAATGGTAGTTTGGTAAGGATCCCGGGAGCGTTCGTGCGTTCCAAACGTCGGCATGATTACTACTGGTAATCTCATGTATTTAACTGAAATTCGGATAACTGTAATGTATGGTATCTTCTCCGTATGAGTGAGTACTACTGTGATAATAATAATAATAATATTAGTTAACTAACTAGTTAGTTAGTTAACTTAGTTAATAAAGCAGGAGCTTGCTTACCAATACGACAACTGACAAAGGGAGTTAGGGCTCCTTATCTCCGCGACACTCTGGCGAACAAGACGAAAGCTGGGTAAAAATAATATCTGCAACTGAACGGCCCTTCCAAATTACACACAGACCCCTAAACAGTGTACGCTCAGTATTCACACAGTCTAAGCCAGGACGTGACGTCGAAGAAGCAGAAGTGGCGCACAAGCAGATCGCAACCGTTGAAAGCTTGTACTGTAATAATGGAAGAAGTAATAATAATAAAAGATGGTAAACCTTTTTATGCACGACCCACTCCACGCTCTGGCATAATAATATAAGAATAGCTCGGATCAGACGAAGAACATATCAGCCGCGGAGTATGTTTCTGATCACAAGTAGTGTAAAAGAATGGATCTATCAAACCTGTTGTAATGAGCGGCACTTCATCTGTCCAAAATGACCGATATGGCCGCGATCGATCGGGCTTGCGGTATAGCCAGTTCCCCGGACCCCAGCCGCCATGATAGACGTCGGGCTGTGCAACTAACCCGTTCATTATTACTGCGTATATTCTATAATCAAAAAAAGAATCGAATTCACAACCTGTCGTTATCCATGCATATCAGTTGTAGGGAGTACATGCACATTTCCAGCAATTTATCAGCAGAACAAACAAGTTCCTTTGCAACTGCCACTTGGCCGTTAAGCCCTGAGGGCAAAATGGTGATGGCACTGATGGGCGTGTGAATGTCTGCGACTCTGGCGGTTCTGCAAGAATCGATGCGCTATTTGACTTGCTTCCTTTGCTTCTGGAACAAGCAGACCCCTGTATAGCTGCCATAGCACCGTCACAGGATCAGCCGTGCAGATGAAGTATACTATTTATTATTGCTCAAAATGAGTCAAAGCTGAAAGCGGTGCGCCTTTCTCCCCTTAGGTATGCAAAAGCATCAGTCGCCAATACAGGTCAAACTCGTCTTGACGTCAGACTGTCGTGTACTGATTTGTGGTATTATTGTCGCTGCCAGAGAGAGCCGTCGCGTTGTCCATCATCCACATTTGGCAGCAGAACGATGCCAGCTTTCGTTGTAGGTATGTAATGCACATTATTAGCTCAGGCTCATGGGCCATGGCCTACCTGAAAAGGAGCTTGGTTTCTTGTTGGTCTTCAGTTTTCAGTCCTCGCTGCCGCGACCCGATTTTCCGAGTTGCTGTCATGGAGCTTCATCGAGAACTCGATGTTCACAAATCCTCGGGAGCGGATAGCCAGCCACTCTTTTTTGCGAAACGGTTACGGAACACTGCAAGCCCGGTATTATAAGTACCAAACCATGTATGGGCGTATTTCGTATCGTATTAGAAACAGTAGTAGAAACAGCGTCTCGGAAGTAGCTCGGATTCGGCGATTGCAGCTGGACTCTGGCGAAAGGGCTATCGATACGCCCCTTGCCCGACCCCAAGAGCAGCTCAGTATCGCGTCGCATCCCTCAGCTTGGCCCTTTCTATGGCTGTTTCAGGGAACGACCCGCGTACGGTGTAGCTAACTGCTTGTCAACGACCAGGAATTAAAGAAGCCTCACATTAGGACAAGTCTCGGTTTTTACTTTTCGAAGTTAAAGTTGATCGGTAATTGGCATGTAACAGGCTGAAGTATTCTCCTTACGTGATTACCATACCATACAACTACTATGTATGTCTTTGCCTTTTTTCCTCTCCGCGCTCCGAGAGCTTCAATAATAATCTCATTCTCGGCGGCTCGAGCTCATAAGCCGTTACTATACAAGTCGACAACTAAGCCCCAATAGCATTAGTCAAGCTTCGTCAGCATCTACATTACATCTGGCGCAATAGCCCGTACTTGGACTCCGTAGACGAATCCCTCCATATAGTCCTTGTTGTCCAGGCATCACACCGCAAATACAGAAAGTTGAATCGAGGGATTTCCAAAAGGGGGGTTTCCAGATACCTACTATATCTATGAGTTCGACTGCGCCTGCTGGAAGTTTGACTACTTGAAAATGCCTGAAGTCTGCTGAAAATAAACGCAGGAAAACTATTGGCGGGCATAGTCGAAGCGTAATCATATATAAGAAGAATAAATAACGACAACCCTATGACATGTTGAAAAATAAAACTGTAAAAATAAAGTAGAAGCAAAAAAAAGGCTTAGGGACCTCTCATGCCCACACTTTCATTCTAACTTAAAAGGAGGTCGGGCTTTTGGAGCAGGGTTCCACGGTATGATCATGTATGGGAAGCTGGGCTGGGTCCATTCGTGACTCCATTTCTATCGCATGGAGCTGTTCATAATTAGCTTCGAGCAATGATTATGCTGTGCTTCTGGCCTAGCTTACAGGTCCGCTGGCACTGGGCAGTGATATAATCGATGATAATCTGGAGTACTATGTAAAGGCCCCCGATCGCCCTTTCCTGAGAAGCCCCATTCTTGCTGCTTGTTGCTGCCAAATCCTTCTTGTTAAACTTGTACTGTATATCGACTGCTCTGTTTGCAGTTGTTGATCTGTGTCTCCGTCATACTCTGTCTGCAACTTTGCAACACTCCCATACATAACCCCTCACCATTTATTGTTATTATCTTGCTTTGGTGGTGTGAAATCTGCGAGTTTTATCTTTAAAAGCACTTTTCTTGGGCCCCATCGTGGTCCAGGTGCCGGTGTATAGAATACTATACACCATATCCTCCATTTCTCCCCGTAATCTCGACTGCTATTGCAAACACAACACCACAGTCTGATACAGGCGGTCCCTCAATATTTTAGACCCGCCAAAGTTGCCGTCGCGTTTCCAAATTTGGTCCAATTCAAGTTTGTATCTCGTCGCATTCAGTCTCTAAGCTTCCTTCCGGCTGCGCGCACATATCTACATACACAGCGCAACACCCTAGAGTCGTCGCTTGGCACGGACCGGCGACACAGTTGAACCGAACGTCAAGTTGAAAAGCCGTGCAGAAGATTACTTCTTTTAGCAATGGTGCTTAAGCGATCGAGTCCATCCGCGGATGATTCAGCCCCGCCAGAGGGCAATGTCCGCAAAAGAGTGTGCAAGGCGTGCGATCGCTGTAGAATGAAGAAGTCAAAGGTACGAGATCAACCTGTTTTGGAAAAAATTGGTTAGGGTTTGTTGGCTATTGTGGTCACGTGCTTATTGGCGACATCATACTCTAGTGCGATGGAACGTGTCCCTGCGGGAGATGTCAAGCAGATAATGCGATCTGTCAGTATGGCGAGCGGAGGAAGGCGGCTGATAAAGTATACCCTAAAGGGTAAGCTGGGATTCTATCCTCGTTCTACTGGTGGACAGGGGCCGTAATATACTACTACTACTGCTACTACTATTGCTACTGCTACTGGTACTGCTACTGGTACTCTATAATCAGGTCGCTAACAGTCACCCCTATTCTGTACTATATAGGTATGTCGAAACGTTGGAAGATCAAATGCAGACACTGGTTAAAGGCATACAAGATCTGTATAAAATGATATTGGAAGGAGGTATTTGGCCAGGGGAACCGCTTAGAGAAGTAAACGGGAAGCCCCTCACGCACGATATCTTGGCCAGGCTAGGGCACTTGAAGGAAGATAGTCATGGAAACGTGCAGCATTTTGAAGAAGACGTGGATAAGATACAACAAAAATTGATTGACAACGGCGCTGAACTAATGCAACGCCAAGAGTCCACAGATGGCTCAGAAGGTGGAAATTCACCGGCGATTGCTCGAAGATCAGGGTCTTTTGAAGGACCCTTTACGATGAACTTCCATCGATTCCCCCCGACTCCTCCTAGTCCGCATAGCCTTCAGCAATTACCATACGGTCTCTGGGAAGGCGTGTCGCTGCAATCGCAGCCGCATCATGATTATCTGTTACATCAGCGGCAGCGGCACCGGAGACTGCATAGGGAACACATCACGAAACAGTATAACCTACCAATTCACCGCCAAACACGGCAAAGACAACACGTAGAAGGGCAACAATATCAGCAGGATCAGTCCGTCCTACAGCAGCAAAATCAACAGCAGCAACAACAGTCGCAACCACCGCCCCCACCACCGCCCCCACCGCAGCAGCAGCAGCAGCAATTCTCCTGCCCACCTGCCATGCAAAGCCAAATGTTTTTTAGTGCCCCTGGTGCTGAACCATCCCTAAATCCCAATCTGCTTCAACAACCTCATTCTTGGCCCCCGGGGGGAGGGTTGGAAGAGAACCTCGGAATCACTCATCTCGATTCACCTTTGATATCTTTTGAAGCACTTCAGCAAGGGCCGACCTGTAGGCCGATGGCTCTTTCAGCAGAGCTGAATCCGTGCCTTCCGGTGCCGGGATATAATGATGAAGAGGTTCTAGACTTCAAACGTATGAATTAAATACTGCCGCAACGATATTACTGTACGCGGCATTTAAAAAAGGAGACAAGAAAAAGCAGGCAAAGGTAAATGCACATACCTGTCTAGTTTCATTAATTTTATTTCGTTCGTTCCATGCACTTATTATTATTCGAAAACTTTGGTGGTGTATCTCTATCGGGTCCTTTTCTTCTGTTATTTCTATAAAAAGTATTCACGGAGACGAAAGCTTTTGATGTTAATTTTTCACTTTGCATTTTGTTTAACCTCTCCCTGGGCAACCAATCCTTCTTCAACCGCAAAATCCAGCCTAATCGTTGGCCATCACCTTATATTAACTTCGAACATCAGTTCTGAACGGAAGATAAAAGAAAAAGCGGATTATCTGATAAGGCAGCTATCGATTTCTCACCAAAAGTTTAACCCCCTGAAAGGTGGCTTTATATGTTTCACCCATCCATCTTCTTCCATACCCTGCTAATTAAAAACACGATGAAGGGGACGACTCGTGCTGCAGTTGCTAGACTTCATCTCTCCCTACCTGGCCCTGAAGAAACATTCTTGTGGCAGAATATCTCATCTTCAACAGATTGAGGCGCTACATATCCTATTTGGACCGGTTCCATGAAAGAATAGTTTCTTTCTGATATGCTGACGTTTCACATCTGTCTATCTCCTCTTCTCGACTAAACAGGGGGTTCATATTCATTACTTCCCACTTGGAAAAGTTGTTATTTGAGTTTAAAAACTTCTCCCTTCTATTCCTTGTATGTATATTAAATTGGTAATTGGCGAACCGACATACACAGGCAGCGGGCGTCCCTTCAGACATCGTTATATGTGTGTACCTAATCCCTAATAATAATAATACGCAAGTTCGTTTTGTCAGGCTTGACCTTGAACATCTACTTTGTGGTGACGTTCGGAAAGCGGCTGTAAACGATCTTAAAAAGGAGGGAATTGGCTGGTCGACACGGCTTTTGTTTTGCTCGATAGCTAGAACCCTCAAACCATTGCTCTTACACTAAATGATAGGTCTTTCATCTCGATTAGGGTTTTTTTTTTTCGCCTGGTATCATCACTAATATGACCGCAACATCGTCACTCAGGCTTCTCTCGGTGTCGACGCCCGGGGTCTAGAAATACGGAAAATCCAAGGTCTACAATAGAAACAACCCAATTACATTTCCACCTTGAGTTTTTAAGGTCTCTGGAATGTCGATGAATCGAATAATATGTGGCTATGCCATGCAAGCCGTGTCATTATGCTTTCTATCCGCCGGGATGCATTTTCTCGGCCATCAATTTGCAAATTCGTACGGAATATTTCTTGCATGATAGAAATCAGGCATCAACTTTTTCTGCTGTGCGCCTAGGAGTGAACGTTTCATCCCGCACCCCGCGATATGGCAGCTCCGATAAGACAGTCGCAAAGACACCTTGGCGAGAGCACAGCCACAATGCATGTCGTACTAGAAGGCATGTTCCGAGCAAATCCCAGCGTCGCCAATAGCTGCATTTCTTTACTTTGATATGTCAGCTCAGCTTCTTATTTGAGCCTGGTCACCTAGCTCACCGTGTGAGAGACGATGGTTGAGGATGATGCTGTCAGGAGAGCTTTCCATAGTTGGGAAGAATGCTTCTTAAATA
This sequence comes from Helicocarpus griseus UAMH5409, assembly GCA_002573585.1. Taxonomy (NCBI): domain Eukaryota; kingdom Fungi; phylum Ascomycota; class Eurotiomycetes; order Onygenales; family Ajellomycetaceae; genus Helicocarpus; species Helicocarpus griseus. The sequence goes on along the minus strand of PDNB01000056.1, from coordinate 94,290 downwards.
CCCTTCATCGTGATGAGCACAATTAGACGGGTATAACCCCATAGGGTAAACTCCTAGTTAGTAGTAGTACTAGTATTATTCGCAGGAGCGTATACAGCCCGAGCAAGCCTGAGAGGCGGAAAACATAAATACCGTTGGTTTTTAGCTAAGTCCAGTTTCTTATTCAGTCCCTGTAAACCTTTCCAGCTTCAGAATCGCAGACCTGTCGACAACATTCAACTTTGCTAGGCAGGGACCGACCTAGGTAGGGTTAAGGTATATCACGTGACAGTATGAGCCCCAATTCTATTGCTACAGAAAGCCGGGGAATAGAAAAGCGTCATGATATGAGTATGAGAAGGATATGAATATTTATTGGTTTTTGCAGAAGGGATAAAATAGACAGAAAGTAAGAAGAAACGAAACGAAACAAATTTTGGTGCTTTTGTTGGGTGTTGCAAAACCTCATCAGGCTTTCTCTGTTCAAACATCCCAGCAATAAAATCAGACATCTGGGTAGTTTGAGACTCCGATGGCTACCAGAATGATATATTGCGCATGTTCAAATGTCCAATCGGTTATACAGTAAATCTTTCGGACAGCCGGCCACTAATAACTGATGAAGAGGGGGGTTCGGTATTAGATATGTTGCTGCGGGTAGATCAAATGAGCTTTGGGTCTGCGGCTTTTGCCTATAGACCTACCGGCTGTCATCCTGGAAGGAAGCTAAAGTTGCTCTTATGGTTAACCGGCATAACCTCTGGCTGCTAGGCAAGCCTAGACGAGGAGCAACTGGATACACCAATTACATCTCAGTGCTGATGTTTCGAGATTGCTGCCGGCTTGTTTTAGGCTAATGTCGCCGGGATGACGTCCTTTATATAGTTTTAGCGGGGCAGACGGAAATAGATGAAGCACGGAAAGGAGCTGCATAATGGTTGCGGGAACAGCTATATAGGCTGGAATGTATGTACCAGTGTATATATAAATATGATCGTTGTTATTGTTACTTATATCTAATCGTCTTCATTTTCACTTTCACTCATTCGTCTATCTAAACTGTCCAGATTTTAATTTCATTGTTTTGACTCCTTTCGCGATTCTGAATCCTGATTTATCGCCGGCGGGGTAGCTCGATAGATTTAGGTTCTCCACCTACGTAAATTCAACATTCATTATTCCAGACCTCATCGCTATCTGACGAACATCATTCATCATCAAAAAAAAGTCCACAAACATGGCCCCAACTACAGAGGAATCCGCTTTCACTTTCCTCCCTCTCGGCGGAATTCTCCAAGAGTTCCGAGTTGCCGGCCAAAACATCGTCCTAGGGTTCCCCACCCAAGAGCACTATGCCAAGTACAACACCCCATACTTTGGCGCGACCATCGGCCGCGTTACCAACCGGCTGAAGGATTCGGTGATCAACAATCTCAATGGGAAGATATACACCCTGACGACTAAACAGGGCCCGAATTCATTGCACGGTGGCAAAGAAGGCTGGGATACCAAGATCTTTGACGGCCCCAAGGCTGTGTCCCGGAATGGAAAGGAGGGATTGGAGTTCAAATATTTGAGCAAGGACGGCGAAGAAGGGTATCCCGGTACTGTCGAGCTGAGAGTATGGTATACAGCTGGCAAGGAGCCCGCCGAGGAGGGGAAGCCTGCCAAAACTGTCTTGGACATTGAGTACGAGGTTGAGTTCGTGGGAGACGAGTGTGAAGAGACCGCAGTGGCAGTTACGAACCATACGTGAGTGACCTAGTGCACTTTTTCCGTCTTGTGTTCATGTGCTCTTTTTGAGAAATGGCGGAATACCTAACTGACACGGCTTTTTTTGCATGCAGCTACTTCAACCTTAGTGATGGCCCGACGATCGAAGGTACAGAAGCGCTCCTGGCCACCGACAAGTTCCTCCCGGTAGATTCCACAGGAATCCCGCTTGGCACGATAGAGCATTATACCTCAACGGAGGTCAACAAGCCATTCTTCCTCAGCGCTACATCTCCAGATATTGATGATTGTTTCGTCGTTGATACCGATCCGGCCTCAGTCCCGATCGACACGCGCTCTCGGGAACTGCGCCTGAACGCCGCGTTCAAGCACCTCGTCTCTGGTGTCCACCTCGAGGTTCATAGTACTGAACCCGCATTCCAATTCTACACCGGCAAATTCATCAACACACCCTCGGTTGGTGGGGCTCCCGCACGGGGTCCTCGAGCGGGCTTTTGCGTGGAACCTAGCCGCTACATCAATGCGCCCAATGAGCCGGCTTGGAGAGGTATGAGTATCTTGAAGAAGGGACAGACCTGGGGTTCCAAGATTGTGTACAAGGCATGGAAGGACTAGGCAATAAAGATATGAGGAGCGGTGCGTGATCTCGATACGATCCGCCGCGGACTTTACATGCATTGCTATGTGACATATTGTCCTGTAACTGCTTGTGGATGTTGTTATTTCTCCAGTTATCTATCCACTGTCGTACCCAGCACGTCAGTTATCCAATGAAGCATTTCCTAATTATTCAGTCTTAAGCTTCCGTGGCCAGTCATTGGGTTGTTTCGTTTTTATCCATGCTCATATGCCAATTGAAAAACAAGAAAATGATAGTGTTATCCACCGTACTACCGGGAGATATAGATTGGTGGGTGTGTTCTGTACTCGGGTGCCTAATAACTTACAGCGTGATCCTTTCATGCCCAACTACCCAGGACTAGAATATAAAATTCTCCAATGAAAAATCGAACTGCCCAGTTCTTAATTGCAAGTTTCGTCCAATGATGGTTGACAAAGACAGATGTATTATGCAACTGTACGACAAGCTGTACAACAGGAGCAATCCAAATAGTTGAACGCATCTGATTTTTATGGATTGTAACTGTTTAATCTACGCATATAAGGCCCGAATTGTACAGTACATGTACAACTTAATATAGCCTGACCTTAAATACGCAGAACTGCACTTCACTGATTCTAAAGCACTGTGTTCGAAACAGAGCATGTCGTCATCCGTACAGCACTGTCAAAATAGTAGTAGGGGCCATGCTTACTAGCCAATGCGTGGAAAATGTCTGATGAACGAGGGCTTTCAGTCCCATTGACTTCATTCTCTGTCACTTTGTCTATATGCTGTTATTACAGACTCGTCTTCATAATAGACGAATTAAAACCGCCAGCAACTGAGGAGACGAGGTCATAAACAGGGGATGCGATTTCTCTCTTACGTGTGTGCTTGCTGGGCAGAGAAATCTTGATTGAATTATATAACCCTTTTCTCTTTTTAGATTGGATATAGATAGTCGTCTTCGTCGTCAGTTAGCCTATCTGAAACCCGTTTTGCTGACTGACCTTGAGTCATGGGCGCTCTCTTTCATTTATTGCGTTCTTTCAGGGGCTTTTTATACTCCTTCTCGCAATGGATAATGCCATTGATTTGAATGCTGGATCAGGGCCCGACAAGCCTTCTTTCAAGCAAAAGAAGAAACTACTGGATGGAACGTTGTATTTTCTTTCTGCGCTCTCCTTTCTTAAATGTTTTTTTCTAAATCTAGCACTTATTCCTGAAAAGAAGCGCTCCCTTTTATCTTCTTCATCGCCCGCTTTGTTCATCTAAAACAAGGCCATCGAACTGTAATTAACAGCGTATTATCTCCCCTGCTCTTTGTACTTCCAGCTTTCGCCCTTTCTTATAACAGCATAGGAGCCTCGATTTGGTTCTATGGAGAACCGCTGATAGAGCCAAACAATTCATCTCTTTTTTACCCTTGTGTTTATAACGAACGCATCGAAGAAAGAAAAACGCTTTGTTCTGGAGCAGGAAGCCCAGAGCTGCATTATTCCAACGACTTACAATTATTATTTATGGGAGATTCCCATCATGTAGGTGTTGCGATTGTTGGCTCTACCTCTCCAATACCAAGATTATCGATATACATGTCTACTTTCAACATGTTACCTAGTCTCATATAGTCCGACATCTTCACCTGCGTCGAATTGTTGCCGCTACTCTGGAATTGAAAGCTCGCATACACATCTATCCCACGTACCTGAAAAGCCAGAATCGTCTGCAAAACCCCATTGGAAGCACCAAGTCCAGCGCAGCTTGGGCCGGTTCAACATTAGGGGACCACCCTGGCATTGCCTCGCCCGCCCATAAACGTTACTACATGAGACCCTTGTGCGTGCCAACGAAAGGCAAGCAAGAAGCTATGTGCCGCCAACTCTACAACAAACATTCCTGCGGTCACTCAATATTCGTCCGGACAAAAACCTGCGGGAAAAAACAGTTCTGTCCGAAAATCGCAAGAGAGCCAATCCCTATTAATCATATGTGCGAACGATGCGCGGCCAATATCCTAATCGCCATGAAGAGAGGCTCTAGCAGCTGCAGAAGTGGTCAATCGAGTAGCGGGGGGGTGAGAGGAGCGAGCAGGTCGAGGTCGAGATGATGAACAGAAAAGGGGAAAGCCTGTTGGTTTTGCTTTCCCATTCTGAATCCTAGCATTTACCGGAGTCATGTATATTCTCAACGCATTCTGGGAGAATCTTTTTTTTTTGCTTTTTTTTGTCGGAAATTCTTCTTGCAAATGAAAACGGGTTTCGTGTTTTACTGGCGGATGAAAAAGAGGTTACGAGGTTTCTTCTGTTTGGGCTTAACGGATTGAACAGCACCATGATGCGCACGGCTACATTGGACATAGTAGTTCAGTCTTCACATAGACTCTGTACAATACAATAATATCATCAAAGAAACTTACTGAATCGATTGGTGCAGATATAAATAGTTCCATCTCTCCCAGTCCGACCCATTCTGTAGCCTTCTTTGTTCCAAACAACCCCTAAAAGAAAGGAAGGGAGTTTCAGACTCCCAGCCAACTAAGACCCGACCTTTCATTCAGTTAATAAATCATTTATAATTTTGAAAGTAACCTTGACTTCCCGTAGTTGAAGAGGTAAACGCACTATCAACCACATCGACGTAGCTGAAGCAGCCTCCTCGGTCAAATAAATCTATTTACAGACGGAAAATCCCTCCCGTCTCGGCGTCCTCAGAACCCGTAATCCCGCCGGTTTTCCCGACATACCCCCTTTCTTCCTTCCGAACGGCAAACGGGTAGTAGCGAGCCTCATTGGTTGGTGCCGATCAAGTTTCCGATGCTAACTGAGGCTTCCAAAGCGCTTCGCCATCACGAGTGTTGTACCGGGAATAACGACACATGAAGACGCCCACTATTGGCAACATACGAGATTAAAAGATGATTAGCAACCTCCAAGTAAGGACAGATCTAGCCCTAGATTGGAAATTTTGTCGTATCAAATACTAAAGTGCACTTTTGTTGAATTGGTCGGAAATGCATCGTCTTGTTTAGCTGGACCCAGCAAAATACTGCATGTACAGTCGTCTGTCGCAAACATATCAAAGATGCAAGAGACTAACTGAGTATACGGACAGCCACAAGAATAAGACCGTATGTTTATCATAACTATGAGTGTCGGGGTCTACGTCAGACAGTGAGGTGACGAGACCAGCCCCTGAAGCACAATCTAGCTTCGCAGCGGAAAAGCAAACCCACCCTATTTTGAAGATCTCGATATGAGATACGCATCTCATGATTGCAAGGTTGTGAAACCCTCTTAGCATAAAACCTTGCCTGGGGACGGGAACCGTAAGCACCAGCCACAATATTGTCGGCGACTTTTACGCCATTGAGCTTCTTCATCTCCAAGAGCATCTTTCGTCTTAGACCATAGCATTGCCAACGAGCCCTAAACCATACAGTAGAATATTCAGGCAGAGGACAAGCAGGTATCAGATGTCGGATCACTTATGGCCATTGAGCAATAAGATCCGTCCGATAAACGCATTTCAACAGCACAAGGCTAGATACCAGAGCCATCGCGCCTTTTGATTCCAAATTCAGGCAGAAATATTTGAAACGCCCTGAGTCCTAGAAATTCGAGAATGACCAGGGATAACGTCCTGCACGCGCCTCGACGCGGACAGCGATCTTATTGATTCGTGGCGCTGGTACATGTACGCAAGCAGTTGCGGCTTGTCCTTTTTATATAGTAGTACTAGTATTATTATATTGCACAGAATGCAGTTGCTGAGAGCGTTGACAGGTCCCAGGTGGCTTGAGATCTGCTTTTCGTATTCGGGATCGTAGCTTGACCGGCAACATGGGTCAAGAGTCAAGACGGAGAAAGGAGAATAATAATCTCCAACGGACTTTATGCTCGGATAAGGGGGGTGTTTTCAACGGCCTTTTTTCGCAATTACAAAATACCGAGTTCGGTATGTATGGTATGTATGGTATGTATGGTATCATACGGGATAGGAATACACCTATTTGCAGTATCCATATAAATTACCGGGATTTCTCTCTTCGATATTGCCGCCTTCTTCAGCCCTGCATCGCCAAGTTCTCAGCCCTGCTCCTTCTTCTAAAGGGAAGTAATTGGTCTGCATTATATGATATGACCGACCTGTCAATTCGCAAACGCGGTCTTTGTTCCAAAAATAGTGATCATCCTCATGTCTTGCCGCAATGTCGGACAAAGAGCTCAAGGGACTAGCTAATATATATTGTATCAATATCCTTTATCTTGGGTTTAATGGACCTGTTTCAAGGGATATGCCAATTTAGGACCAGAGTTCTGGCGCGCAGACGGCTCAAGACACTCCAATATACATACAAACACCCTTGTTTATCTGAGTTTTGGTTCATGAGAACAAAAAGTTTCCAAGACTCAGTGAAACAACTCAGAACTTCCCAATAACCATCACTCCAAGAAGAGAAAGATTATCGAAGCAATAAAGCAAGAGCAAGACAACTAGGTAGATTGTCGCTTGTGAACCCTGAGGCCTTTGGAGCATTGCACATCTTATTTCCCGGTCACCAACTAGTCCTAGCTTCAAGCTATCGAGTGCAGACTTGGAGAGTTGTGATATTCACGACCTGTCCGGCACCGCACCATGGCGCATCGCAGGACCGCTGCAGCTGCGTATCGCCCACGCATTGAGCCGTCATCCCCTCTTCAACCCAGGTGATCCCTCGAGGTAGATCGCTTTCCGTATCGCAATCCGTGAAAACGAAATGCCCAATGTCTTCCCATCCGAAGTTGCTTCCGCATGGTGATCTAAGGGCCGTAGGTCCCAAAGGTCTCCAGTCGAGACATGGATCTCTGCTTTGCAGCCAAACGTACCACTCATACTTGTACTCGTTATTTTCGCAGGTTGTTGCGGTCCCGAAGGAAATTGTTGGAAAAGACTGCGCGGAGACATGTGGAGCTAGGAACAGCAAGCTGGCATAAAAACCGAGGAGTCTCGTCATGTTGGTGTATAGCAGCGGATTACTTTCGAAAGGTTCCTATCTGATGTGTAAGCGGCTGGCCCCAAAATACTGTCCTTTGAGCAAAGGAACGACCCTGTTATACACGTACAATTTGGGAAGGGGTCTTATAATATTCTTTCTCTCGGTCCAACGATACTCACTGTCTGGATATGCGCAAACCCATAGGGGGATGTCCGTATCGGATTCCGTGGCCAGCGCCTTCTTATATGCATTCTTTTTATCCCTGCTCATAACAGGGCCAAAATCCTACCGAGGTGGAAATGGAACCAAGCTTGCATTTGCACAGGCCATCTCAATCCTTGCCAGTGCACGATAGCGCTACGATATATTGTATGCTTGAGGTGTCAGCTGCGATGTAACTGTTTTAATGAATACGATCAGACTTGCAGAACCGTTAGGAGAGTTCTTGATGGATTTAGGAGTGTTTCGAATGGGATAGTTGCTGCGAAGTTCGTGAAGGTAGAACGCCAAGCACAAACGATGATACGTCAAATCCGACAAAGAGCTACTAGAAGGTTCGTTCTCGAGGAATCCGAAGGACAATTAATATACCATAGTATTCGCATGTTGTCTGATACGACATCGTTGGCTTCCCTTGGATACGATACCCCTCCTTTATAGTCGGTCTTGCCTGCTGGTGTCTGGGTTATATACTTATCATTAATCAGCTTAGACCCTGCGAGCATGCCATCCAGACGTGCCAAAGAATATCCTTGGCGTTGGTATGAGCTACATATGACAGTTTGGGCAAATTGGCAGTAGTTAGTTCATTTTGGGAGTTATAATCGAGGTACATCATACGTTGGCTACTTGGTTCATGAAAACCGCCGCCTTTTCTGGCTCTGTTTCGGCCTTGATACTGGATTGAAATATGTGACAATTGGACTTGTCTCTTGATGATGACGGGTCGTTCGTTCCACAGCTCAACACCTAGCACGATCGCACAGAGGCGGGCATCTAACAGTCATGACTCGGGGCGTGGCTCGAATAGTTTACTTTCAGCTTATCTATCAATGGTGATTAACGGTTCGGACATATCTCACATACAACAATAAGCCGCAATCAAATCTGTGCCAAAAACCATCTTGTCTTCCTGATCAGGCCAATTAGAAATTCTACGCCCAGCGCTCCGCGACTCCGTCCAGGTCATTCAAAACAGCCAGTTAAACGTCCTTTTGCTGCGAAAGAGAATTCTTTCCACTGCTGAAGCCTGCTGTCAGTTATATAAGTTAGTGTCAGATCTCAGTGCCGATCAGCCGTGAGGCTACTGCACAAACTGCACAAACTGCACAAAATGATATCGAAACGACGGCAACGCAAAAAGAGCGGTTCTTGGACACAACCCGCCCGCTGGAAACTGAAATAAAATGAACTACTCTAGCAAGAAGCGGCATGGATATAAAGATTTTCGATTTTACATCGCGGCACACGTCTGCCGAGAACGATAGCCATAGCAGCGGGCTCCACGCTCTGGTGTATGCCAAAGTTTAACGGAGGTTGTTAAAATATCCAGGTCCCAGCCCCTTAAGGATAAGAAAATGTCTCCTGGTAGATCGTGTATTCGTGTATTCGTGGGTCACTTTTGAGCGCAGGTGGGTAAACAAAAAAAAAAAAAAAAAAAAAAAACCTCACGCCGAGCGAAACTCGATTATCCAGCAATTCAAAATTATCTTGATTTTGCAAGATACATTTTGACGAAACTAATATTAAATGACTGAAATAGTGATAGCGAAACCAAAATTGAAATGACCCATACAAGGAAAGGTATTGTATTTGCCTGTACTCCGTATGACGGAGCAGAAATTGGTATGGCCGCAAGCATTTCGATGCGCCGCCCTGCAGCGTATATATAAAATATCAGTCGAGACTCGACATGTGTCGTGTCCTCTCAAGTTTTCCGGTAAACAACCTGTCCAATTCTCAGCCCTCAGCCGCGCGAGTCTTCACGTTCAGCCTTTAGGCTTTGCCAGAGCAGTTCCCTCAAAGAGAAATTCCGTCCTCTCAAGCCGACTGCCTCAGTTGCAAGCACGGAGTGCCATCACTGCAAATTCCTCCTCAGGAGGTCCTTCGCCACACGAATTGCTGACCGTATCTACCAATACTACCACAGGTTTCAATAAGAATATACTGTAAACCCCCGTTATAACGAACCTCAATATAACGAATTCCCCGCTATAACGAAGCTGCCACGGTGTCTTTTTGGATCCCTCATAAAATTCGTTAATTCTCTGTTATACCGAAATTCGTACCAAGCATCTTTTCTCTCATACAAAATTCGTTATATTGAATGAAAAGTTAGCCTGCAAAAATGGCACGCCGGTCTGCTATCTCAAACTCTCAAAAGGCTGCACTCCGTACACAGCGACGTCTCAGACCTCAGTCATCCAATCTTGAGCTTCAGAACTGGTTCCAGCAAACCTATAATCAAAGAATTGCCCCCTCATCCATCTCAGAGATTCTTTCTCATTGTTATACCGCCCTCGACCAATCCAAAACTGTACATCGTCCAGACATCAAGAAACGCCGTGTTGAACAGTGGCCAGAACTTGAAAACGCATTATACAAGTGGATTCGAAAGGCTGAGGGCCGGATAACAATTACTGAGAAGATCATCTGTACAAAGGCTCAGTTCTTTTGGCAGAACCTGCCTTCATATAAGGATAGAGAGATGCCTTCCTTCAGCAATGGATGGCTTCAAAACTTTCAAGCTCGACGTTCTATAAAGGATTCTCATTTATTTGGTGAAGCTGGAAGTTCACTGAGTTGTGAAGAAGAGATGATTTCTATACACCAAGCTCTCAGTGTATATCCTCCTCAGGATCAATTTAACTGTGATGAAACATCTATATATTGGAAGCGAATTCCTGAACGAAGTCTGGCCTCACAGAGACTCCCAGGTCAAAAGAAAGTAAAGGCAAGAATTACTGACCATTTCTGCTGTAATTCAGATGGCTCCCAACGGCTCCCAACCTGGTATATTGAGACAGCAAGAACCCCTCGTTGTTTTTGTACAGCTGGCATCAATATACAGAATCTGAATATTGAATGGCGCTCTAATCGGAAAGCTTGGATGACTGGAAAGATTATGGAGGAATGGCTTCGGTGGTTTGATCTTCAAATGAGTGATCAAAAGATGGTTCTTCTTATGAATAACTTCTCCGCACATGAAGCTGCAGTTGCTTCAATCAATGCCAGCAGCTTTCCACTACAGAATACACTGATTATATGGCTTCCTCCCAACTCAACAAGCCGATATCAACCTCTCGATCAAGGGATCATACGAACATGGAAGGCATATTGGAAAAGGCAGTGGGTGGCATACATGCTTGATGAGTACGATCACAACCGAGACCCTATTTCAACTATGAATGTTTTGAAGGCAGTTCGGTGGGGGATTAAGGCCTGAGAGCAGGATCTGAAGTCATCCAGTATTCAGAACAGCTTCAGAAAAGGGCTTGGTGAGACACAGACGGAGATGTCTATCTCAGAGGATGCAGAGGTTATTTTATTAGGGAGATTACAGATGGTCTCATACATCTTCAACTAAGCTCTCGCATTCATGAAGCTATGGATATTCATCAATTTCTTAACCCTGTTGATGAAGCTGTTGAGGATAGTATTGAAAGCATTGATGAGCAAGTTCTTGCTCAATTTGGCCCTGAGATTGAGGCAGAATCTGATGAGGAAATTGAGGAACTACCAAGAATTTCACCTGATAAGGCACTTGATGCCATTAAGCTGCTTCGTCTGTACGAGGAACAGCAGAACGATGGTAGTAGGGAGTTTATACAGTCTCTAGACAAGCAGGAGCACACTGTTAATCTTAGAAGGCTTCAAAATCAGGAGCAAAGGGATATACGAAGCTATTTTGGGGTATAGTTGATTAGAAATCATTATAACGAATATTCGATATAACGAATTTTTATGGCGGTTTTAATTGATTCGTTATAACGGGGGTTTACTGTAATAATGGTCTGAGAATTGGGATCCGCAGGGTCGGAACATCGGCAGCTTTGCGTCCCGGATCCCTAGCCAAACTCCGAGATTTCGGGGCCCGACTGCGGTCCCGTGACCGATATGCCAAGACCCCTAGGGACTAGCTCGATCGGGTAATCGCGGACGTCGCCTGCCGACGGAGGGGGATAGACGGTAGAGGACTCCTCCATGGCTTTGATCCCAGAGCATTTGTCCGCCGGTTATCTTGAAGCTCTGCAGAAGATACCGGAAATATATCGTTTAGCTGTTAGCTCTGACACTGTCAGAACAATTGCTGCAATCGCCTACTTGCTTGCCCTTGACTCATCGTGGATATCCCGACTCGGATGTTATTGGCAGGACAGAGCCTGAGCTCCTAGAAGACCCCAGTAAGAGAAGCGTGCATAGGAATAGCGTTTGCTGTTGTCATCATGGCCTCGCTACACGGAGACCTCAGCCACCTTTTACCGCTGACATACAAGCAAACGATTACTGCTTGGCTCGAAGAGGATTGTCCCAGCTTCGACTATGGCGGATTTGTCGTAGGAGAGGCTGAAGGTGAAGCTAAGCTCTTGGGGAAAAGTAAGGTATGAATTGTCTTTTTTTGTAAGAGCTGGGGCAGAGACATTTATCCCTTTTGTCGCATGTATCATTCATGCTAGATGCTGTGCGAATCCCTTTCCTGCCTCGACTATTATACGGACAGATCCTGAGTCTTTCATGAGTGTGAAAATTTGCAATTGTTCTTGTTCCTTTGCGAAATATGATATCTGCTTTCAGATCATGTGTACTTCATATGACTGATGTTGTATGCGCAGTCCACAATTGATGTTTGGCTTTACAAGTTTCTAGACGCGTTGGCGAACCCCTATTTCTCATTGAGCTAGTTCTCATTATAATGAGTAAATACTGTTTTTGGATCTGGCTATGTACTACTTTGAACTTGCGTTTCCAGCTGCCTTGTTATTCGCGTGTGTTAAGAAATACTGATCAAGTTCGCCACACCTAGGGCATCGTAGCAGGTGTACCTTTCTTCAACGAAGTGTTCTCACAGCTGGGCTGCACGTATGAGCAATTCTTCTCATTCCCCGCTTAGACAAACATCTATTCATACAGAGAGGGAGAAAGCACTTTTTCTAACATTTCGTGCCAATCAGCGTTGAATGGAACGTCAAAGAAGGCGATCCGGTTGAAACGATCACAACATGCGCAGTCGTGCGAGGCCCCATGCGCAAGATCCTGCTGGGCGAGCGCGTTGCGCTCAACATTCTAGCCCGATGCTCCGGGATCGCCACGAAGTAAGCTTATCCTCCCATTCTGCTGGGCCCGGCAACTAAATCAAGTACACCAGGACAAACGCCCTCCTCACCATCCTCCGTTCGCACTCCTGGAACGGAATCCTAGCCGGAACCCGTAAGACGACACCGGGTTTCAGGCTAGTGGAAAAATACGGCATCCTCGTGGGCGGCGCTGACCCGCATCGCCATGACCTCAGCTCCATGACCATGTTAAAGGATAATCACATTTGGGCGTGCCACAACAAATCCCAATCCACAACCCCCACGACAATAGCTGCTGCCATCCCCGCCGCTATCGCCGCCGCCCGCGCCGCGGCGGGCTTCTCGACTAAAATCGAAGTTGAGTGCCGTAGCGTTGAGGAAGCACATGCCGCCATCGCTGCGGGCGCAGACATAATCATGCTCGATAACTTTTCCGCGGCAGATGTAGCGGGGGCGGCGAAACTGTTGAAGGATGAGTGGACGGCGAAGGGGAAGGCGAGGGGAACGTTTCTGATAGAGGTTAGTGGCGGGTTGAATGAGGGAAATGCGGCGCAGTTTGCGGCAGAAGATGTGGATATTTTGTCGACAAGTAGCATTCATCAGGGCGTGGGGATTGTGGACTTTTCGTTGAAGGTTGCGCTAAGGTAGGTAGCTACATGCTAGTTGTATCTGTATATATGCACCGTGCATGAATGGATATGTACAGGAATGATGCCTGGCCGGTTGGACGGGTACTTGCTTGCTATCACTTGTTATCCTTCCTAGTGGCCGCCTCCGTTGGTTGACCGGGTTTATGCGCCCTGACTGACTACTCGGGTCTCAGTGTGAGGTAAAGTCGCGATGAGCAAGGCATACAATTGTATTTACACTTCTGTAAACTCTTCTTAGGAGCTGTCTGTTCTATTTGTTTTTAATATATGTAGACAGCTTTCTGTTTCCTACCCTTGCATTTGCAGGCAGGATAACCTATCAGTCCAATTCACAGACCAGAAAAGTAATGGCTTGTTGGCATGCCATCAGTAGTGTTCGTACTTTAGATCACTTCCCGCATGTACGGAATCGATTCAGAAGATAGTGGGTGTACCTGGTTTTCGTTGATAAGGGAGGACAGGCTCAGCAATAAAGAAATAATCAGGTCTATTTGAAGTAAGCAGGGGGAAACAATATAAGCAGGTACAGTACGTACTCTATGGATATAAGAATAACGGAGGAAACTTCTGTTTTGTGGAAAGAATCTTTTCAAACAATTGAAGGAATGCGAAAGGGATGATAGAGGAATATTCAAATGTACTATAAGGATTGTAGGTGAGATCTAAAAGGGTAGGGGAACAAAGAGAATGAGCCGCATTAAAAGGATGTCGCAAGAACGTAATGAGGTAAACAGTCTATCCGGAAATTTCGCCGTGATTTTCAAAAAGCTATGAAAGCTGGAGTCGAGTCTAGTGCGCGTAATTATTTTGCGAACAGAAAGTCAGAAAGCGGCTTGCAGACATGAGGTCCGGTCAGCCTTCTTTATCCAGAGACAGACAAAAGTAAGAAAGAACAGAATCACAGCGGGTATATAAGACATATAGTAAGGGCGCTGAAACAAGGCGCACGCACATAAGGCGCCGCGTTCCCGAAGGCACATAAATGAAGTGTTAGGAAGAGTAAATCCATGAATCATGAGCAAGTAACGAAAAACAAGACATAAATAACGAGGGGAATGGATCTTTGAAAGAGAGAGAAATAATAATAAAGCTATAATGGGAAAATATGCACAAAATAAGAGAAATCAGACATGGAAGAAAAGGAAGAGCAAGAAGGTCGAACGAGGATAGATGAAAGTCGACATAGATGAAGAGGAAGACGGGGAGGATACCATATATAATATATAGCAGGACCGAGACAACGACTTCAGAAAGCCCAGCAGAAAAGTCGCCTCCACCAGGGCTGGGTTCTTTCGGATTCATCGTTTCCATGGCGATCGGTTCCCACGACTTTGGTGGCGCCATCTCCTTTCTTTTCGGAGACGGCTTCTTCGCGCTTAGTATTGGCAGATGTTACGCCGTGGTTTTTGTCCGCCGTATCTCCGTCCTTTTCTTCAGGAAGCGATTCGAGATAGCTCTTCGCAGGCCCTGCCATAAGCTTAGCTTAGGCGAAGAGTTAGTATTATTATTACGGTTTGTGATCTTCCGCTCCTTAGCTGTGAGAGCTGGTGTCCGTGAATGTGAATCGGCCTGCGATGCCACAAGTATATCCGGGGAGAATAAATTTTGGGACAAAGAATGTGCTGCCAGAGATGAATGACCGGGTTTCTGGAGATGTGGAGGAAATTGCTTGAGGTGATGGAGACGCCGCGCTTCGACCACGCGACGAACGATTACTAGGTAGATGTTAGCTAGGCTCATCGTAGGTTATTATAAACGGCCTTCAAATGAGTGTTAGTTCCAGCATCAGTTGCCATAAGATGTCGATCTGGACGGCGCAAAGCATAATACCGCCCCGCATGGCAAGAAGGATACGATTTTCATGATAAAAGGCGAACCTATTAACAGTGACTTACGGCCAAATGTCTCCTCGATATTTACCATCTCTCTGGCGCTGGTTTCCATGAAGCCACATCCTCTTTTCCTGGCGTATTCTAGGCCCTGTCTGGCGCCGATAACTCGCTCATCCTTCAAATCGCATTTGTTCCCGGCGATAATTTTGACAGGAGGGGCCATACCGACGGCAACCTGGTCTCCTGAACTACTTGAAGGGCCCACATCTCTGAACAAGCGCGCATTGGTCTCGAGGCGTTGTTCAGCTTCAATATCAATCATGTCCATGAAATAATCCAACGCCTCCAAAGAAGATGCGTTTGTGATGTCGTAGACCATGAGAAACGCATCAGATTTGAGATTCGAAGAAGCCCATAGTCCCCGATATTCCTCTTGGCCAGCTGTGTCCGTCAAAGCAAGAAAGTATGGCAAACCGTCGACAGTGCGCGTAACGGAATATGAATCCTCTAAAAGCCGGCAACATATATAAGCATACCATCCAAAAAGAAAAAAAAAATTCCCTCAGATTTTCTTTAGATTTCTTTTCCAAGTTAATCCGTGTAAGGAAATCGAACGGCAGGAGGTATGAAGTAGGCAAGGGAATATTGATGGCGTACCAATTGTCGGATCATATCTAGATTATAATCACCGCAATTAGCATTTAATCTTGATGTTTATATAAACAGAGTACATCATTTCGAAACCAACTTACTCGTGTGTCCATTGGCTGCGCACCAATCGCAGCGTGATTGACGACTTTCCTATATACCCATAATCACAAGCAACAGTTAGCAATGGATACCTAAAAATCGCAGCGCAATTCTCATTCTCATACAGGGCTAGCTCTTGGTTGAGATCAAAATCACTGTAAGATCTGTTCTCCAACTCAATTGCTACGAACAGGACCCTTGAAAACGCGCAAGGCTGAAAATCCAGGATAGCGACTCCCTGAAATCCAAATATGCAACATACCGCATCCACCATCGCCACATATTGTAATGGACACCGTCTCCGCCATAGTTTGCCGAACAGGAACAGGTCAGACAGAACCCCGGCCTGCGACTAACAAACACGGGCGACGGCGCCCCCGCACTGCTCGGCCCCGTCACCAACCAAGCTCGCTATCTTCGCAAATTCGCAAGACGACTCGTGAGATCGGATAGGGTGTTTGCCAGACGATGAGCTTGCTGCAGGAGAGCAATGCGGCGGCAGCTTGCGTGAGGCGCAAAGTATGCTGAAGGCAGGGATATAGTACTAGTATTTGAAAGAGGCTGTCAGAGTTGAGCTGTGAGGCGGATGCGGGTAAAAAAGGACAAGTAGGCAATTTATTGTGAGAAGTCGCGCATTTGGAGGAGCAGTAGTAGAAATAATAAATTTAATATATATAGAGAGAGAGATAATATCAGTGCAGTAGTATGCTGGATGGTGTTTTTTCAGATGCGGAGGTCGATCGATCCGCTGCGTGTTTGCGCTTTTCCGTTTCGGGCAGTTTGCGACGTGCCCAGGAACCCAGGAACCCAGGACTACTAGTAATGATGAACGCTTCTTCAAGTTGACTGCGTTCCACTCTGATAGACATGGCGGGGGACTGGGAACGGCCATTGTCGCATCTATTACAAGCTGATGCGCAGTTTCTGAAAGCTGCTACGGTATCCCTTGCTCTACGACCGCGAATCAAGGAAGCTACTGGCACTTGGATGTCTGGCATTTTGCAGCACGCTTCTATCATAAAAACCACTTGAAGGATCTCAAAGCCCTGTTCAGGCTGTCCATATACACAGCCCAGGATCAGCGAGATTCTAAACGGAGCGAGTGTCTGGTCTGAAGGCATACAAATATGCCCTTTGCCCACCCCATTCGAACGCAGACTGCGTCATCAAGCAACCCTTCTTGCCGTTTTCTAATTCCCAAGAAGGTACGAAATATCTTTGAGAAGAAGTTTACGTGCTACCTATGGGGCACGCGGTCACCCATAGGCCAATTCTTTCGGCACATTTCCCTTGATACTAGTGGGAAAGGCCCACTGACACCTGCCATGGCCCCAAGATGCCGTGGCACACACCAAACGAAACTACCCCGCGAACTCAAATTCTGTTTTGTTACGAATACATGTTTCAAATTGATATGCAAGGGCCCAAGCAGTCTCACCTGTTCGTGAGCCGAACCGTAATTTCGGTCTCGTGTCCGCTATCAGAATGGACGGACGTGAGTGCCCGTGATACGGAGCACTACGCTGCGAATCTCCTCTCGGGAGACAGCATGATATCAGAGCTCAAACCAAGCTACCGCCATTTGACAGGTTCGAGCAAAAAGCGTGGTAACTACGTCATGGCATCACCTTGCAAATTGAAGTCTTGTATCTCCTTCCGGCGGGGATCTCGATCGTCATGCCATGGTGCATATTCCCTGGCAAGCAAAACCGGCGAAACTATGTTCTCCTCTATCTTTTCTTTTCTCTCTCTTCCATTTTTCCACCCGATCAAGACTCCGGTCTGACCTCTCACCTCAGCAGCTTTCCTCATACTATCATCCCAACATTGCGGTAGGGTTTTTATCAACGGAGCGTGTTACTTAAAAGAGTGTGCTCGCAAGTATCCTGTAACACGGCGTCTCAAGCCGTGAGCAATCTCTGCAACATGAAGACAATACAGGGACTCAACTTTCTATTCTCATGATTGACACTCATACAGGCACAAGAAAAAACAATGTCTCGCCAGGCTGTAGGGCTGGCAAACTACTAAGTGGAGTTGCAAATTGAAATTTCGGAGACAAGGAAGCACTTTTAAAAAAGAAAGAAAATGCATGGATCCAGGTGCTTTGATTACGACAAGATGGATCTCCGAAATTCTTAATACATCTACAAACGTTGTGATGAAGGCTACATACAGTCTTGCCTTCTAAATTCACTTCACATAGCCTCATGTACTTCACAGCGCCTTTTTCGCGGCATCCACACCACTGCCACATTGATTATTCTTCCTATAAGTTGACCAATATATCTATATTCACGTTACTGAAACATGTAGTTCTCTGAATTTTGAACACAACACACAAAACCACCCAAACAAGTGCCACCATGTATCGTCCATTTTGACTAGGCCCAGAACCATTAACGGAAAACTAATGGATCAAAAACATCTTGAATGTACCGAAAAAAATTACTGTATCCCCCACCACAATTCAATCCCCAAAGTCACGACCGTGTAGTCGTAGCCTAAGTCGGAGAGGCTTGGCTCTGTGAATTCTCCTCTGAAGACAATTTCCTTCGCGTTACCCGATGCTGTTCCTGTTGTTCGTGTCCAAAGGAACTCTTTTGAGGTAATATAATTCCTCGACCGTTCTGTCAGCAAGTAGAGCCAGTTAGCCTTTGGTCATGCCGCAAGTCAAGGAGTACGGGGCGAAAGTAACGGACAACAATGCTAATGGCAGTTGGGGTCAAATAGCAATACCAAAGCTATGTCGTAGTCAAGTTGCCCGCTGACACAAATGATCACCCAGTAAATATCTTTCTGAATTCAAAATGAATGCTCACCTGCTTCGCCCATCTCAGTCCACAACTATTACACAAATCCCGGTTCCCACTAGGACCTCTCCTCCACTCTGGGGTGATCTTGGTATGGCACTGCGAGCAGTCCTTTTCCAATATCTCAGCATCCCTCTTCCGCTTCTTTCTCTTCTTCAGGGTTGTTAGATACTGCAACTCTTCAGCGAGCTGTCTGTTACGTCTTTTCAGGTGCTCGAGTTCCATTTGCCAATTTGTGGCGCGAGTGGGAGTCAACTCTAGAAAGATGTTGGCGTCTTGTTTTGTAATTTCTCTCGATTTTTCTTGTTCGCGGTTGTTGAGGAGAAAAGTAGTAGAGCTGCGCTTGTTATGTGCTGGAATTGTTGTTGGGCCTGGTTCAATAACGGAATGGTTAATGGCTTGCTGCCTTGTATGGGAAGAGTAGCAAAAAGATGCTCTTATATTTTGATCTCCGTAGCTCTTGTCAATGAGACCGGGCGGCGAAAGCATTTCTGGGGAGATTGTTGGTCGGCGCATCATCGTACCACCGCTCCCTTTCCTCCTTATCCTTGTAGGGGCCGCAGTAGTTCGGCATCCAAACAACAATTTTCCCAACTTTAATAACCGAATTTGCAGAAGCAGAAACGTGGGCCTCGATGTCTCGTTTGTCTTCTCCCCTGGGTGTATCGTGCTTTGCACTGGCAATAAGTGCCCCCCGCGATGCTGTAACTCATTCTTACAGGAGACGCGCTTCCCGCTGCGTGCGACACCCAGCGCATTTTTGAACACTGCCTGGGACTCACCACTAAGCAAACTTTGTACACTCTCTCCTACCATATCTTCAGGTCTTTTGTCGAGAAATACACTGACGCTCGATGAGACAAAAAGTAAGGTGCCGTAAGTTGATATCTTCGTCCAGATCTCCCCCTCGCTGATGCCTCCACCCTCCATCAACTCGTTTGGGGACATAGAAATGACGTCCAAAATCTTCCCCATAAGAACTACATGTCTCTGTTGTTTCATAGGTTCAAGATAGACTGAGCCTAGGCTCTCAAACCATGCGTAGCCACTTGTTTTTCGTCGGATGCGATAAAGCAAGTTAACATTCGAACCGGGTTCACTGTGCCTTAGCTCCCTTAGTACAGTCACTATGTCGCTAGGATGGCATATTGAAGATAGCGTCGACCCGGAAAGCTCTTGGGGTTCGTATTCGAGGATCGTAGATGCTGTGCGGGCAACGTAAAAGAATACTCCACTTGTCGACATTATGTAAAATAGAAAGTCCCGGCTTTCTAAGAGCGCCTTGTCCCAGAAGTTCCCAAGAGGAATAGAGGCCCGGTCTCTGACATCGTCCAAATCAACATTGCTACTGTTCCGAGATTGAGGGAAATTGTTTCCATCCTGCGAGCCAGCCGTTCCCCCGGAATCGTAGATATCTGGGGCAGGTTGTTTTCTTCGATAGTCTATTAGGTATGAACCATCTAGGAGTAGGCTTATGTTAGAGAAGGAGAAGGCGGTGGTGCGGGGGGAACAACCAAGAAACTTACTATGATTTCTTCCAGTAACGGACTGAGGACAATCTACAAGATCAAGCTGAAACCCAACTATTAAATTATGCTCATTGGAAAACCGCCGTATGGGGATCACAGTAATGAGGTTCAAAAAGGGCTGGCCCCCTTTGCGGTAGTTAATCAGGCACTCTTGAGCCTCATATCCAGCGCTTATTTTGGATTTTAGGCGGCTTATCACCCTGTCATCTGTTGCACTGCAGTTCGACCCAGTTTTGGCACTCCTTGTTGGTTCTTGAAGAAATCGACAGTCACGCCCGACAACTTCCTCTTTTGAGTATCCTGTTAAACGCTGGAATTCATCGGAAACATACATTATGGGAAAATCATAAGCTGTAACTCGGCTTATAACAAAGGCGCAGGACATGTCAATAGCTCCGAGATTAATTTCAGGATTCGGTCGGGCTGCTATACAATTCTGCCAGTCAGCACCATTAGCAGACGGACCGAGTATCTAGTTTGGAAGAATGAGCAGGCGACTCACGAGGATGTCGACAACATTTAGATCCCCAATTGAATCCTCGTTTAAATACTGGTGTGCCACGTTACCCGCAAATGCGAATGGGAGACTAGAAGAACTCTCTTTGCTTTCCACATCTAGGTTAGCCACGGAGGGAATTCGTCGGTCCGGTGGGATGTACCCAGCAGTATTGTTGGATTTATTTTCGATATTCGAATATGGAGCCTCAGTCGAGTATTGCTTCAGTGACATATCTGGTGGATTGATGTCAGGGAGCAGTGCCTGACCCCGGTATCCGTAGGGGTGATGATGACGGGTCCGAGGATCCCGTGTGGACTTTCCAGCAGCAGCGTGTGAAATTCTTTGAAGCCCGTACCGAGATCCGCTTCGTTGAAGATCGGTACACCTTCGAACCCTAGTTTGCGGAAATGACCTGGTCTCTAATTGTGAATCTCTCAGGTCGTGAACCCTCGATTTCGATGTAGAAGCGCCTCCGTCGGCTAAGGCTGGCACCCTTGAGAAACTGTCAGGTGATCTAGTGTCAGGATGATAAGGCGGCAGGGCTGCTGAACATCCCAAGGAACTCCAATATCCTTCGATTGAGGGAAAGGAAGCAGAGGCAGGCGCTGAGTTCAGAAGAATGGGAAATCTAAGGTCTGCATTGTAATTTCCAAGGAAATCACCACCTGGATGTTCACCAGTCAGGAGATTACCAGAAACGTAGAAAGGATTCACACGTAATGCTATTTCTCCCGTCGTAGAGTCCGATGTCTGAGCATTTTCCAGCTGTATTGGCGTGAAATCGTCACATTCAAGGGTAGGGGAAGATGCGATACCCAGTCCCACGTTCTGCGACATATGGTAATCCAATGGGCTTATTGGGCTATTTCCTTGTAGATAGCCACTGCTGGCTTTTATCATATCGTCCCCCTCTAGAACCTGGGCTGCCTTGAAGCTTCCATTCCTATGAGAATGGGGCGAACGGGAATCCGGGTTCGAAAAGCAGTCATTGTTATATTCGTTCAAATGTTTGACGGGAGTTACCGAACCATCTTGACTGGAATGACATACCTCGCTCTGGTCCATAGTGTCAACACCAGAAAGAGTAGCGAGTAACTAGGTGTGTGAAGGGGTAGCAAGCCGGTGTACCGAAATGCCGCTAATAGCTGTATACACCAGCTACTTTTTGGAAAGGTGAGCACATAAAATCAACGGAATCAAAAATCGGGGACAAAAGATCAATTGGCTCACACCACCAAGCAAGAACGTGCCGGAGCCTCGACGTTCATCTCTTGCCCCCTTAGGCCTGAACGTTGCCCTGTAGAGTAGATCCAACTCCAAGCGAGACGAAGCTTGATGGAAGGATGTGTTATTTTTCAAACAACGGTCCTCCGGTTTACAAGGATCTTGTAGACGGCACTGCAATGCAGATATTGGGATCCGATAAACCCAATAAAAGGGGAAAATAGTTGCTGGAAGGAAGGGAGGGATAGGGAAACGGGCAACTAAAAGTCACTCGCACGAGTATGGTAACATGAGCAGTGCAGAGGTCTTCACCACAAAAAACCAGGGGGGAAATCAAATCAAAAAAAAAAAAAAAAAAAAAAAAAAAAAAAACGGGCAGCCTGAGTCCGCACAGATATTAGGAGGTGCCACAGAGTAAACCAGAAGGAATTATGACTTTTTTGAGAGCCACAGTCACCAAAAGCTAAGCTCCGGGTAGGAACTCGAGTCAATAATATGCAAGTCATGAGGAATGCGAGGAGCACCGTATGCTGGCTGGCATGAAAGCGCTAGCCAGATGTAGATCAAGCCGTTATAAGCGCTTATCCAGCTGTTCTATGGTAAAGTGTGCTTCTGAAAAATGCTGATCCGCTTCTTGATGTCTCGACTCTATTACATTGTTCGATTTGCATAGCGGAAGTCATAGCAGTAGCACATCATATACAGAAGAGCATGCTTAGTAGGGCGCAGGTCAATGAAAACGACGAATGTCGATGCAGTGTACCAGTCTATGCTTCACGAATTTCCACGTTGCGCACAACTTGAAGGCAGCTCCAAGCACCGAAGTCACACAATTCGACCTAGACCATATTTTCAGCCCTTCATGCTCAAAATCGTAGTCAAGGCTGTACGAGAAGGGTCAACCAAGAGTAATTTCACTCGAGCAGCAGTATAGAAAAACGGAATATTAACTAACCTAGAAACACCTAAAAACTCCCAAGCTGCCCGGTCTATTGAAAAGGTTGGGACTTATGCAGCAAATGCCTGGCTGCGATTCGCAGCCCCCAACCAAAGTACAACACCCTGGCAAAAGTTTCCCACCAGCTAAAAAGCTCAAAAGGCTAAGGAATAATGCACCAAGCGAAAGGGGTTGATGCAGATGTCATCCCCGGGTCCGGCACCAAAGACCGCGTTTGTCATACCAACAGATGGAGCATTGATCTAATAATGCCTTCCTGAGCACGAGAGCAAACCAGTGCTCTGTAATAGGGTTGATATCCTCCGTAAGCAAGTCCATACTGGGGCATCGGCACGCGCATCAATGGCTCTTTTGAGCTGACAGTGTTCCAATCGTAGCAAAGAGATACACAAAGAGCCTTGCTCTGTATCACCACACCACACAAAAGGAACGGGGGCTACAGAAGCTGACCTATCGAGTTGTCCCGAAAGGGACAGCAAAAGGTTAACAGAACAACAAAGGCTGGCTCCCGAGCGTTGACAGGAAGGCACCTCGCAGCTGCAGAATGCAGGTAACGAAACATATAGAGACATTGTGGCATTTGGCAGGTCGACGACTGAAGATATATGGATAACATCATAACAATGGCGCGAGTTGCAACCGAGCGAGTCATGTTAATTCGTTCCCAGGTCCAGATACCATGATCTGCTTCGAAAACGCTTGATGTGGATCGCGTAAGATTGGAACTCAACTGCTATCCGGCATTGTTATAGCGGAGTCCCCGGGTCCGCAGGCTGTTTATATATGCAGTATACAAACAATAGCCCGGACTGTCGGGACAATGTCTCCTATCTGTTTTGAAGCGATAGCTGCTATGTTTAGCCATCCAGCCAGCATAATAACCGCCCTCGGCTCCATCCCATTCCATTCAGCAGACATTGAACATGTCCTGATGGCAAGAGTAAACATGTTTGAGTAACCGACTTAGAATGTCTCAATTCGAGGGTCTGTCCTCGGGGGGTGTGCACACAGAGAGAAGTTGATGGTGTTGTTCATGCTTGAAATGTGAGTGTGATGTTCAAGTTGTTGAACCACTTCGGGAAAAGCATCAAATAAATTCTTCGTCCAGCACAACGTCCTCCCAATACTGCATAATAACCCAAGAACAAAAAAAAGGATAACTTTGGCCCCCAATCACCGTTTATTGTTATGCATTGTTATGCTGCTTATTTCTTTATCGTTCTCAAATTATGTCTACGTTTTCGTCTACGTTTTCGCCCCCATAGACAGCGCCACTTCATTATTCAATCAATGCCCGTATCAAACGCCGAAATAGTCCCCGAAGGAATGAGTGCCAGTTCAAAGGGCTACCTAGGTATCCCATATACTTCTTCTTGATTGATGATATATTGCATAATAATAAAGTCGGGGCGGCAGCAGTCCATCATCTCCCTTCCCCTCCCCTTCTCCATCTCTCGACGTCGATGTTCTTCAATGCGGCCTGATATCAACTACTATGGCCTAGGGTCTTACTTTTATTCTTCATCAATATACGTCGACCCCGTCTAGATTGTTTGATAGATATCCCTCGGTGTTTTATATCAAAAACACTACTGTAAGCTTCACGCCTGCTGCCCACATCCATGCCAATAATACCACCATATAAGTTACCCGAAGAACACGTCTTAAAGGTAAATTGATTGAGGACTCGCCTCTTAAAACGTCAGTTGCAAGCCACGGGGAAATGGGAAATGATGACGAATGCTTTGACGAACCAAGAAAAGGATGACTTTCGATCATATATGGTAGTTGATGAGTTGATGTATCTCTTTTTCCTGTGTATAGCTTGAGTTTCCCTCTCAACACAGCATCAAATCAAAGAGCCAAATCAAGCCCCTCTCTGTCTCACTTTGTTTCCTGCTCCCCGCTCGTTCCAGTCTTCTCCCTCACCAACACTTCTATACCCCCGTTTACAACCAAGACATCCTTGTGTCGCGCAACAAGAGCTCTCGACCTGGAATGAAGGGCGCCAACCCCGCTCATCCAACGCGCAGGCTCTTTACTCTATCATATATTCGAATATGTCGGCCACATAGCTACTCTTTGCGGGTAAATGACTAAAGCAAGTTGGAAATATCTGCACCTCAAGTATAGAAAGGAGTTTTAGGTCTGAATAGGTATAACCTATGTGACAAGGAGCCGAAGAATGCTCGACCAAGTTACTTTTGCCTTGGTGCTGGAGAATGGCTATATAAAAATAGAAGCCATTTCAGAGGAAATAGTGAAAAACGATAGTATTTTGTTGCTTATAGGCCGAGCGAATGACGATGTTATATACACATTTTCAACCAAGAACACAGAAGGGGGGTGACGGGAATGGTGGAGTGAGCGTACAAAAGCGAGCGGATATCTCCCTTCCTATTTTCGAAACGAAGGTATAAACACATGTACACCTATTTACTTAAATCCAGTCGGTGAACTAATGTTGAAGTAATATAATCTATCTTGTTCATTAGAGGACTGGGTATATATGTATATGTCGAAAAAACTCAGATATAGATAAAAAGAGGACCAAGTGCAGAGCAGAGCAGTGGGAAAAAAGAAAAAGAACAAGCGGTATATACAACAAATACAGGTCGTCATCTATACTCTTTGTGGGACCAAGAAATATGCACAAACCAAAGCGAAATATGAGGAGAAAATTTGAGGCGACACTCTAGAATTCGAAGGGTAGAAGATATGTACGCTGATGATGACATATATTACAAAAAATGAACAAAAAAATGGATGTCGAGTCATCAGACGAGAGGAAGAGGATGATGTGTGAAATAGCTCTTTACGCAGCTAGTGACCTAAAAGCTGGTCGAGAAAGGGCGGAACAGGCCGTTTTCTTTCCTGTCGTCCCTGGGGAGATCCGGGGTAGATCCAGAGATACAGTATCCTCCCTTGAATGCGGCCTCGGCAGCAGCGATCCAAAGTGGTTTCATATCCTTGACCATGTGGCGTGTCATCCAAATACGGCAGTTGGCAGCCTCATAGACAAATTGGAGAGGAGTCCGCTTGTCGTCCTTGGGGTCAATAGCGTTGCGGTAATTGACACGGGCGCCCTTTCCATCCTGTACAGTGCGGGCCAAGATGTATTTTCCGGTTCGGTAGATCTCGCCCAGGTCAGTGCCTGCCCACTCACGCTTCTCTTGATCCGAGGCATAAGTGTTGAAGACGACAGAAGCTGTTTGGAAAATTCGCTGGTAGGTAAGGACTTGTGCACCTTTGACACCGCCCACAGCTTGCATAGGCCCCTCGCGTGGTCGTCCACCGACACCAATAGTTCTCACACCAGCCTTTTGCATCAGGTTGGTGAATATGGCGCAGGTAGATCCACAGGTACCATCGGTGAGAATGACCATATCATCCTTCTCGAAAACCTTTTCGGGAACGTTGACGCGATCGTGATAGCCGCTCACGACGATGCCGCCAGATCCCCGCTCGCTTGATTCTTTGTTGTTGAGGTCCCAGCGTGCGAGGTGGCTGAATTTGTATCCATTACCAACGGTTTCCGGCCCATAGAATTCATCCCAGTCCTTGAATTTCTTGCCTTTCATGTTGACATAGGAATCAAGATCGTAAATGCCGTCTCTCTCTTCACGATCAGCGGCCGTTTCTTTATTATCATTGAGGATATCGTGTACTTTAGTTCCAATGATGTCAAGCTGCTCGTGAGCACGGATATTGAAAGCGTCGTTTGGTTCATGGTCAGGAAGTAGCTGGGAGACAAGTCAGTCGCTAAATCTAGAATAGAGCCAGAGAACTGATAACAATACGCACCTGCTTAAACATGTCATAGCCAAGTAAAATTGTTCCACCCCCGTTGCTAATGATATCGATAATCAACTTCTTCTTTCCAGCTTTCTTGCACTCGGTCAAGAATTCGGTTACGGCTTCCTGGAATTTGATGCTTCCATCATTGCCGGATCCCTCAAATGTATAGGCGGACAAAACAGCAGTATCGCCATGATCACCATCAAGGAAATAGCCTGCAACATCTCCATTCTTGGACTCAACAACTGCGTCAGGGAAAGGACGTCGCTTCTTCGATCCCGCCCTAGGCTCCAATACAGGGGCAGCCTCCATGGAGTCGTCTCTCTTTTTGTACCCTTTCCCGAGCTCTTCGCTGCAAAACTTTTTATAAAAGTCCTTTCCGTCCTCGATCTCAGTGAACGGGAACTTGAAAGATGCTCTGTTCTCGTATTCCGTGGTAGTGCCGTTTTCGAATGTGAAGGTGACGGAGGGTCCAGTGTAGACGCCGGTTTGAGTATAGAAACCACCAAATCCGCCATTGGCTTCAGTAGGAATGCTGTAAAACATGTCGTTATATAGGGCGTCTGGGTCTTGGGTATTGCCTTCAAGGGACTTTTCTCTAAGCCATTCAACTGCATCTTTTCCGTCGATCTTCTTAATTGGAGAAGGGGTAAATTGGGCATCGGTGGCGTTCAGATCATCTGAGTAAATTATTAGTGTCAGGTATTCCGAAATAATCCAACATAATATGAAAAAAAAAAAAAACTCACAGAAGGAATAGATCTTGGGGAGAGCCTTGCCATCCTCTGAGACGGAAACAAGAGGCCCAGCCCGACTGCGGCGGAATTTGAAAACGCTGGCAGCATCGAGCTGCAGACCGAAATGTCCATCATGTGTCGTCCTTGCCAGGGCGGACAGGGCAGCTTGAAGTTCATATTCGTTGCCATATTCGCCCTTGGTAACCTTTTCGCGGATCTTCTTCAATTCCCCGACTAGGTCGGTTTCCGGCAACAAATACCCTGGCGGGGGATCCTTCAGGAAATCTATAGTGCTCTGCCATTTCCAAAACGAGGTCAAGCCGTCTACCAATCTAAGCGCGTCGCCTTTATTGATTGGTACGGAAGTCAAGCACTCGTGCGCGAGTTCTGCCGAGACAAAGAAGGGCCCTAATAAACAACAAAACGGTTAGAAATAGCCGAGAGAAAACCAAAGCAGCCGCATATAAGAATGAATAGAGAGGTTTCCCACCATCTGGGTCTTTAGCAAATTGTTTCTCGTATGAATCGGCAACCTGTTTGCAAGGCTCGTCCGCCCGTTTTTCCAAAGCATTTGGGCTGGAAGAAGGATGCGCCAACCCAACCGAAGCAGCTGCCAATACGGAAAGGGACGTCAGTACTCGTCCCAGGCCGCCCATATTGGCCTCTATAAAAAAAAATTATATATAATTCCGAGACAAAGCAAAAACCAAAAAGTCCAAAAACAACGAAATGAACGAAGGGAAAGTTTCGAGGATAAGAGATATATATAACAAAAAAGAGATATGGAAATGGAGTCTTTTCCAAACGAAAGAACACCCCGGGCTGAAGGGCTGGAGAGGGCGGAAGGAGAAAACGCCGGGGAAACAGGTACTCCAGCTAATAATATAGCAAGGCCCGGAGGCCTTTCAGCGGACTGGGAAGTCCCACAAAAGGCAGTGGAAGAAGAGAAGAGCAGTAGTGGCCGGAGTTGAAAGGCCACAGCCTCCAGCCTACAGCCGCAGACAGGCCAGCGCTGCCAGCGGGGCAGATCGACTTCGGAGAAGCACCCATTGGAGCGTGAGTTCAAGAAGGAAGTTTAGCAGCTCTAATTAAACCCACCAGGGCAGGGCAGAAGTTTAAGAAGCGTGGTGCTAGCCTCTAAGGCTCCAGCTTGCAGGCCGGGAACGAGGGGCTAAAAACAGAAAGGCCGCAAAAATCCCAGACGATAGCAAGGGTTGCTCCCCAACCACAGCGCTGTATGGCTCGCAGCCTCATGGCTGGTCCGCCGGAGTCCAGCTGTGGACCTTGCCAGCCAGCTCGTAGTCTCGTACTCCATCGTGGCCAGGGCTAAAGAAGGCTACTTTAGTGGAGTAGAAAAGAGAGGTAAAAATAGCAACGTGATTTGTTTTTAAGTTTCTTAAGTCGAGGAGAGGCCATGGCCATGGGATCAGGATCGAAAACACAGTTGTCGCCTTCATCCTTAAGGAGCAGAAACAATCCTAATGCAGAGTGTACTCCGTATGCTGTAAGCCGTATGAGAGAAGAAGTCGAGGAGGAGGATGATTAACTAATAATAATAAATAATAAGAAGAAATAACGAGGACAGTGGGGTTAAAGGGGAAACGAGTGGGCATGCATCCACTAGTCTGGATTGGGCTTAACGTCCTCTGCTCCCCCTGAATATCAGCTCTGGCCACGCCCAACAGGGAATAGGTGCACGCACCGAGATATCAGATTCAACATCACGACTTCTCCTTTTTTCTTATTACTACTACTCTACGGCTATCATCATGGCATGACATGACAATAGGGAAGATCTCTCCTTGATTCTGGCTGACACTCACATATCTCTCTCTCTCTCCACTCCTCTTTGCTCTAGGATATTCGTGTCATCATCAACACTACTGTCAGAAGTCTATCATTTGGAAACATCCTCTCCACATATCCTAGATCTGATAACTGACATCCTGTAACAACAGACACACTACTGCATATGATGATATGACCCAAACAAACTCCTCTCGACTGCTGCTATTTTTTGGCGTAAGAACAATTAAGATGACAACTCAGATCACGAAGCGGGGCAGTGTCCTTGATGCTAGTGTCGCTTGGCCGTCATCGTCATCGTATTGACTCGTTGACTTTGACTCTTGATCCATCAGTCTTGATTTGCACATGATTGTCTGCTGTCTATCATCTCGATTCTTAACATTGACCTACCGATGAATATTTATTTGCAACAACCCCTCTCTGCCCCTGCGGAGAACAGAACACCACAGAGAGGATCAGCCAGGGTTGAGATGTTTATGTATGAGCATGAGATGTTTTTATCGACGCCGTTTATAAGCCAAGCCCGCTACCGAAGCTTGGCCTGTTCAGCCACAACCGACTGCCACGCCCAAGAAACTAAACATCCTCGTATCGTTTCCTACTTCATGCATGCGTCGTGTTCTTTTCAGCTGAGAAAAAAGGGAGAAGGATCCATGTAATAATCTTGGAATCCCTCGTATCATGTCCAATATTATTATTATTATCAACGGTTCAACATCGGAAGACAGTGCAAGATACACCATTACAAGCAGCGTTTTGGATGCACAAACCACGTAACCAAACACTGCCAAACAGTTACTCTGATAGAATTGATCATCGCCAAGTATGATATCATTCCTGGCTTATCCTTATTTTAATCCCCACAAATCTCTTCAAAGGCGGAAAGTTGAAACCTAAAAGGCTAAAAGACCCAAAGCCACCCCGCCTATCAGATGGCATGCACGTTTTGTCTCCGAAACCATCATACCCGTCAGGTTCAACCAATTGGCTCTAAAGACGGGCATCGTAGGAGTCAGAAACCCCCCCGTCATGCTTCGGAGGATTTTTGTCATTCTCCCCGGCCCCCAAAGTCCCATGTTAATAAGCCATTGTTGTTGCATACTTTGCGGTGGAAGTAAGATATGGAGAAAAGAAAATTCAAAACAACTGTTCTGTGGTTGTCATCAGTATGAACAGAATAATAATGACCTCTTTCTTGCGTTTCAATCCAAGTTTGAAACCCCAACAACCACAGATCTTGAAACATAGTGGTGACGAATGAATTATTTCGTCATATTCAACGGCCATATCAATTTCAATCTGCAACACCCAGTCAAACAAACAAGCATCCATTCCTTCAAGCAGGATTTATCGATCGCTGAAACATTTTATCATCTATCCGTCACTGGTAAGTAACTATATCAGTCTGTCTCTTAATACCGTGAAACGCAAGAGCAAAATTATGGAAACAATCAAGAAAAACTCTGCTCCATACAGTCACGTATGGTCCTATCTATCACTATCTATGGAAAAGAAACGGAAGTAAGACATTGCATAGCTCATGCTATGAACCTTCCAATTCTCCATACGGAGTCGTGTATACTCCGTGAATTCGTGGAAATATTACATCGATAGCGTCCCATATCTGAAGCCCCGAATATCCAGTGGAAATCCGTAAACTTTTAAAGAAAAAAGAACGAAGAAAAGCTTGGTTTAGCAATGCATTATTTTGAATGACGAATGATAGGAAAAATAAGCTCCCCCCGACTGATATCGCACTGGGCGGCCACATATTGCATGCAGCGAGAATAACCACTTGAAGAGAAATTCCAGCCTACAACGCTGAATTCCACCGCCTCGCTTTTCAATTCTTACTTTCCCACAGCCCTAAACTTTGTTTTTATAGAAGTAAAAGAAAAAGAGATCTCCGAAACATCGGGCCATCGGCGCGGAATGAGGGATTATTCCTATTTAACTTCTGTGGCGGAAGCACACACGCAAACGATACAATCTATCATTATTAGACTAAGACGAGGCTCAGCTATGTATCATCCGCTCAACGACTCCAAGCAGCCAAGTAATCAACACAGAGCCTCGTCGCGTGGAATAAAAATATCTATCAATCGATACTAAAGCGGTAAATTTATGCAGCTATAAGTTTTATAAACTGGACTGTACATGTACATGCACTCACCTGACGCGCGGTTATTGGCCACCTACGAGGCTGGGTTGGGTTCCTCCATGGCGGAGCCTAAATGTATGTACACCAAACGAAGTGCAGGCTTTAGTAAGTTCAATTTATATATATGCCAGGTGATTGCTATAGGAAAGAAGAGCAAGGTTGTGTAAAAGAGAAAAAGTCCATTCGGTAATACAAAGGAGAAGGATAACAAAATGCATGCGTGCGACGTGTGTGGGAGGATGCAAGCACAAAAGAAAAGAAAAGAAAAGGCCGTGTAATATGCCAATACAAAGGACTTCGCCAGGGAATTAAAATCGTGTAAATAGGAAAGAGGTGAAAGGGGAAGAATATAGGAATTCCTCTATTCCGAAAGCCCCAACTCCTTGTAAAATGCAGCAGCAAACCCAGTAGCAGTAGAAGACGGCAGAACACAAACGCGAAAGAAAAGGAAAATGAGAATTAAAAAGGAGGTCGTGATTACAAAATGGGTAAAGTGCAAAAATAATGGAAGATAATACAATGATTGAATCTCAAATGCAAAAACGCAATATTTAATAAACGAAATTTGAAGTCGGAATGTTACCTAGCAAAAATAAAATAGGAAAGGTGGGATTATCAAAGGGAATGTGAAATGAATCGGGCTGCCCATAACCACGGATGGTGGCCATGAATATCGCCCAGAAGTAGTGGGGCAAATGGCGACGATGTACTCAATCAGTTGCTACAAATTGAAATTTATCGTTAGGACACGGGTTATGATAACAGGAGACTTGGAAGGGAGAACTTACTATATTTCCAAAGGAGATATCTGATCCAGCGTGTATAGCCAGTTCCCTCCCTGTTCTTCCTTTTCCAGCCTATATAATTGTTAGCTGCACTCTCCCTTAGAAGGTATCTGTCTAGATTTGTAAGAGTACTGACCATTCATATGGCCAAAGTATAAGGTGGCCTTGTACAGTGTTCATCAGCTCTTCTGCTTCAGCTTTCGATATGATATCGTCGGCAGCGTGGAATTCCCGCCGTGAGCTTCGAGTGGTCGCTCTCCGCCTTCGCCTGTGAGACTGTGAGGCTGTCGGGTGCAGGCTGTCAGTTCGTCTTTGCGGACTCTTCTCCATATCCGGGAATGATGATGCCGCCGCGCCATCAACATTCTGGCTAGAATGTGACGACTTCGTCTCCGTCGCCTTTAGCGCATCCTTTTCTCCCTGCGACGTGCGAGTTTCCTGCTGGGACAGTTTCGTTCGTTCTCTCTCAACCTGCGCTTTGTTTAGATTTGAGGCCCACTGTCTCAGTCCTTCTTCGGCTGCGGCTCCGTCCTTGTGGACTGTGCTAAGTACTTTCTCCTTAAGCTCGTCCCCTGCTTTCTCAATACCATGCTCGACTTTGACGATATTGCTGTTGACTGCGCCTGTGCCTGGAGGTCCACTCTGCTGGGCAGCTCCCGGGTGAGTCCTGGCGTTTTCGTAGTACTCGCTATTCTGCATATCAGCAAAGCGTTCCGCGTAGGCTGCATATTCTTTGTATTCTTTCCATGATTTGACCTCGTTGTCAGGCATACAGCGGAATACACTCCGATAGAGTTTGGTGTTGTTTTCTGCTATGGTCTGCCAGATATCCATATAGAATGAATCGCTCAGGGGATCCTTCATGCAGTCTTTATCAATGACGGGCCGGTTGATGTCAGGTAAAAGATGCGAACTTTCAACGAAGCCTTGAGAAGTTTGCTGCGAAAGATGGTCACCACTGATAGTCGCGTCATGAGCCGCGGTTTGGATGGACGGCCTGGAACTAGAGACGCTTGGGTCGAAGCTGCTTGCTGTAGGCGGCGGAGCCTCCTCATGTTTGTTGTGTTCTCCCATTTGAGGCGGCAATGCTTTGCGACTTTTAGACTTTGGTCTTCTTCCATCTCCTGGCGAGTTGGGAGACAGGAATTCCACGCTATCATTCACGAGATAAGAATCACGGCCTTCACCATGTCCGGCCTCATGAATCAACTTCATCTGATCGACCCCGAGGCCTTCTAGGTCCTTTTTGTGATCCTGATTTCTCATTACCCTTGGGTCCACGGTAAGCTTTTTGCTAGTCTTAAGATTGGGGTTATTGGCCTGCTCCCAATCAATATCGTGGTTGAAGCTGTGCATTTCCTCCGATCTGGCGAGGAACTCATCCTGTATTCTATGCCTTCGTTCCAGGAGTTCTCTTTCGTCCTGCTTTTCGGTGGCCTCATTAAAACCACGATCAAGCATTTCGTCGCTATAATTGTGAGGAAGATTCGGTTCGGCCCGCGTATTAGCTTCACGCATTTCGGTTTGGGTTCCCACAGCTTCTTCCATAAGTTCATCGACGTCTATGCCAATATGTTCCCGCATCAATCGCATACGAAGAGTATGAGGGAATCTACCAACAAGATACGGTTTACCACTCATTGTAGACCACAACAGATCTGTATCGCGAACGACCGCGGCGCACTCCGAATCTCTCGAACCAAGCATAGAACGCTCGTTAATGTTTGCGGAGCCAATTATTGCAACACGATCGTCAACTATCATACACTTAGCATGGATGTATAGCTGTTCTGTGACTAAATTCTTCCGCGGGCCGACCTTTCCCCATGCCCGTAGACTGAAGAATTGGATATAGTCCTCTGGTTCAATATTTACAGCCCGGAGGCGCCCGAAAATGGAAGACTCTCCACGACAGATGCTCCGATATTGGCATTGCATGATCAAGCGAACACTAGTACCACCTTCCGTGTCGACCTGGTTCTGGAAACCAGGCATAAGAGGTATCAGAATTACAGCCCGCCAGTCCTCATCATTCCTGGCAGCTCGAATGATCCGTTCCACGAGAGCATCTCCGATCAGATTTTCAATCTTCTTCCCCTCGATTTCACAGCTCGTCACGAAAAACTGGTTTTCAATGTAGACGAAATGTTCAGACTGTTCAATCATCTTGATATACGCATTCATGATGCTGTGCTCAGTCACGTCTGGTGTTCCAGTAGACCATGTGCTGCTAGAACGCAAGATTTGAACTTCGCAAGTGCCGTCGAGTCCAAGTGATTCCAAGTCTGCAGGGTTGAAGTCTGGCGGAGGAAGTAAGAAGGGGGTAGGTCGGGTGGGCTTCCTTTGTCGTAGAATGTAATTCCATCGCTGAACAAAATGCCTGGTGAGGTCACGGGCTGGCTGTCCTACTATATGCATAGCAATGTCATGCCAGGGCATTCTGGGAACCACCTCACGGTCATACATTTCTTCGTACGGTTTATCAAGATCGTAGAAATCCTGGATTCTCGGGTTTGAATAGTCCTTCCCTGGCCAGAGCTGACAGTGATCCGCGTCTTTGGGCACGTCGGTAAGCTCGAATCCTGTAAGCTTATCGTCCGTAACCAGGTGCTGCGGCGTATCCCATCTCCCAAAACAGAGATCAATGCCCCCGATAAATGCAATGGTATGGTCAACAAGGCACAGTTTCTCGTGATGGGCCCAGAAAAACGTATTTTGTCGGAACTGGTTGGGGGACCTTTGGACAAAAACATTTGGATGTAGATCGAGCAAGGAGAATTTGGAATACTCCGAGTCAATAGGAATGGCAGAGTTAATGTTTCGGTACATTATCACAAAGACCTTTACACCTTCCCGCGCTTTCCTTTGAAGTAATCGATCGAGTCTCCATTTCTGACTGATAGCTGCTGGTCGGCGCATGTAGAGTTCAGGACTTAACCACCAGTCATGAATATAAATGACATCTTTGGCCTGGTTTATAGCTCGCGACACTACCCACATATAGTCACGACCGTCGACCAACCATTGGGCGAAGCAGTTTCGACGTACGGGGGCAAAGCTGTCAAATCTATTCGGTTTAGACCAACCCGTGTTCTCCACCATGAAACGTATCGAATCTTCAAACTGGTGCAGCTGGCGTTCATTTCGGGCTAATAATCTCAATTTACGTTCCGAATTCTGTAGTTTCAATGTATGGTGTTGTGGGTGTGCTGCTGATTCTTTGGCGGATTGAGCCAACTGTTTCGGCTTTTGGTCACGTAAACGTACTTTCTGGGGCTGAATCTGGAAGAAAGGGTCCACCAAGAAGACGTCGTAGATGTTCATTTCTTCGGGCGAATCAACACAAACAACGTAGCTGTGCCGCACCAAAAACCACTTTGGCGAGTGTCGAGATTTGATCATGGACGGGTTCAAAGCTTTCCGGAAATCGAGCCCTTTTGACGACTGAATAACCAGGAAACCTTCCTTGCCGTGATAGCTCCCTTCAGCTGCTAGTCGGACGCCCAACGCTGAAAGTTCCAGAAATTTGCAAAGGCGATTGCTATCAGGACGGAATATGAGAAAGCGAATCATCTGCTGCAAATATGTCTCTAACTTTTTTCGTTGTCGTTCAGGGTACGAATCTTTCTTAACTGCGCCGCCTGCAACAGACGCAGGACGAGTGCCTGGCTCCAAAGCCCCTGAAGGGCTACTCTCTGGAACAGTCAGACTCGATCGTCTGCGGGGAACCCCAAATGATGAGCGCCGTTTCTTCTTTTTGTTCGCCCTTTCGTTCCCGCTAGTGGCATCTGCTGCGGTCTCATAGCCCCCCTCGTCCTCCTCCTCTTCCCCTTCGCTGTCCAAGCCTCGGACACCCCGTAGGTAAGGGAACGCGCTTCTTGGAAAGCGTGGTAGAGGATGTGTCGAGTCATGCGCCTTGAGCTGAATATACTTTTGGGTCCCGATTTGAAGCTTATACTTTATGTGAAGGTTTGCAAAATCCCTGAGTGTTCTATGTATGACCCACTTCATTCGGGTCATTCCGCTGCCATACTCCAGCTCTATTCGGAAAACCAAGTGACGGTCACTAGAGTGGGCGTCAAACTTGCTGTCGGTAATGTGAACCTTCAGTTGCTCAAGGAGAATAGGTATACGTCTGCTTCCATGTTCATCCCTTTGGAACATACTCGCTAACAGCAGGGCAGCGGGGATTCCAGAGGTAAGTTCAGCAAGCAATTCTGCGGACTTTACATGGTCCACTGTAGTTTCAGTCTTTTTGCGCTGGCCGATCATTTTCAGACCTGCCTTGATTTGTCGCCATCTTTGAGCGCTGAGGCTGGAGCCACGTTCCCCCCTGTGTCGTCTCCAAGCCGCAGCAATCCCTTCAGCGTTTTCAGATGGGCCACCAAGACCGGTTATACGTCGAAAATTGCTTTGTCTTCTCTCATCCTGACCGTCCGGCCGACCCGGCCCACCATAGCTTAGACCGCGAGCGCTCTGTAGCCATCCGTTCCGTCTTCTCCACATTTTGTCCCGTTTCAATATTTCTCGCCCTTCATCTTCGGAAACGCCATCACGCACATGAGGTGGGATGGGATTGGGGTCAGGTCTGCGAGGGAAATTCTCGGCGGGGGCGTAAGAACCGCTTCGAGGGAAAGGAGGCCGGGAACTCGATTTGGGAGTCGTAGGAGCGGTACGAGATCCTGAGCCAGGTGGTCTCCGGAGCTTTCTCTTCTTTTTCTTGATACCGCTTGCTTGTTCCCCAGAACTAGATTCTGCATCCGCATCCATCTCACTTCCTTCCTCTTCAAGGGTGACGGGGAAGCGAAATTCCCCCCTTTCGGAACTTGGAGTAACCATATCACCCAATGACCTAGGCTCCGTTGTTTCATCCCCCAGCGTCATGCCACTAGCAGAACGGGAATGCGAGGGAAAGGAAGGGGAAGCGGCGAATGCCTTTAATTTCGAAAACAGGGACGAGTGCATCCGGCGGTCTTTTGACAACGGGTCTCCGTCTTCCTGACCTATAGAGGAAGCACGAGAATGCGACGCTCCTGGTCCCTGTGGCGCACCTTCAGTATCGGAAGCCGTTGCTCGAGCAAACTGCACACTTCGACGACCGGGAGGAGTGGAAAAGCCTAGTGCCCTTTTCTGTTTCGCCTCTGTAGATTTGACCGATAGGTTTCTCGACGGAGCAGGAGTAGAATCAAATTGAGAAGGCCCAGGGTCTCTATCAGCTTCTATAATATAAGAGTCACCAGTCGAATTGGTATGACGCTCCGGACGTTTTGAGCTGGACGGCTCAAAAGCCGCACCCAATGCCACCGGCTTTCTGGAAATGGTTCTCGTGCCATTGGTCCTGTTTACAGCCTTGTTCTTTGATGGGCTCAAGTCCTGAGTTTCTTCCAACGAGGCCAGAGCTGAGCCGTTTTGGGAGCCATCGTGGGGTACGGAGAGGGTTAAATTGCGTGGATTTCTCAACCGCTGCGGTGATGAAGACTGCGAAAGATCGTCGGGCAATGATGGGCTCAAGTCTTCTCCCATCGTTGCGGCGTGGTTACTCTAAAGCAAAGGAAGAATGTTGTCAGGGGCCTCCTATCCTTAACCCAGAAATTCTGAGGAATGAGGCATTTAGGACGACGACACTTACCCGTTGAATAAAGGGAAACCAGGAAGGAACAAAGACAGTTTATAGAACCAGCATTATCATGTTCCGAATTCCAGCAGTTTCACAGCAGCAATATATGTCGCAAACAGCAGACCCTGGCGACATCAAGCTGCTAACTGGAGCGGAGCTATGGAAGTATGAGAGACAATAATAATAATCATTCCACATACATTGATTTATTACTCCAGGTCCAGGAGGTCCGTCCAGCTGGGGCTCGGCGACGTTGGCTTGCGGTGGAGCCGCAGGGAGCCCTGTCTCAGGTGGCTGACTCAACACTGCCACGTGGGGATTGCGGAGAGCGCGCGTGGCATTTAGCTGATGTAGACCAATTGGAATAAGGAGTTCTATGCGAAACATCTAATGCCACCACTAATACTGGTACTTCCACGTTGCCTCCCATGGAACCGTAAATACAATGTCCCGATACGCTGTACGGTATTGTTCCCCGGTATCAAACCTGCCACGTGACCAGCCCCTGTTTACCTAGGTAACCTCGGAGTTAAGCAGACACGCGGAGAGTTACCGTGGGAGAACATCGGCCAACAGTACTACTACTACTACTGCACACGACAGCTGTGGGAGAAGATGGATATGCATATCTCGCGGTGGTGGAACTACCTCTGTCTGCGGTGATGGGATGATTATTTATTGATGTCCTGCAGCTGGCTCACCCAGACGCCCTCCCGCATCAACATTACCCCTCTCCGACGTCGGGCCATAACCTAAATATTTCGGCAATCAGGAGCAGCCCTATCTTGCAGATATACACTTAGATATCTATTTTCTGAATATATCCTAACAAAGCTGCACTCAATTGACGGGGTGCTACCGCAGCTATGGCGTCCCCAGTTGATCCAATGGTCAAGACCTACGACATGCCTGCTCCCAAGGTGTCGAAGAAGGTCTTCCCCATCTCCGGCGTCTTCTGCACCATCTATGGCCTGGAGGAGCTTCCCTCCCAGACTAACGAGGTCGCCTGTCTATATCTGATGCACCCACGGTTGAACACGGCAGCCTGCATGGAAGGCGTGGCGGGTTATGCCATTGAAGATTGGAACTCCAGACTGCGTGACGGCCGGGTGGCTCCCAGCCAAAAGAATAAAGGATTGATTGCCGTGGCCTTTGACCAGCGAAATCATGGCTCGAGGCTCGTAGATAAGCTGTCGAACGAGGCATGGAGGCAGGGGAATCCTAAGCATGCTCAGGATATGTTTGCTACGTTTCGTAAGGCTCCGTCCCTTAATTGTCTATATGCGCAATTTTGAAAGATATTATACAGCCCGTCCCCGCACCATTTCCCCTAACGAGCTTAAACCTATCCTACCCCTATTGTAAGCAATATTAATCCAAATTCACATTTACAGAGGGTACCGCTCGCGACGTCTCCCACCTAATCGACCTAATACCTTCCTACGCCTTCCCCACCTGTTCGCACCGCATAACTAGCAACCATGTCCTCGGCGTGTCCCTGGGCGCCCACGCAGCCTGGAGCTGCATCCTCCACGACCCACGAGTAACTAGCGCCGTGATAATCGTTGGCTGCCCGGACTACACAAACATGATGGCCGAGCGTGCCAGGCTCTCTAAATTACCCAGTTGGAACAACTCTACGCCTCCCGGCTCCAAATTCCTGGGTTCTGAATCCTTCCCGCAGGGTCTCGTCGACGCGGTCAAAAAGTACGACCCGGCCGCCTTGTTTCTGAGTCACATGAGTGACCCGGCCGTTGCGGGACCGGTGCGCGATGGCACACTCCCTGATCCCACGGAGGCCGATAAGGGTACCCTGCGCCCGCTGATCAAGCGGTGCCTTGGAGGTAAGCGGGTTTTGCTCATATCTGGTGGGAAGGATAAACTGGTGCCGTATGCACGTGGGGAGCCGTTTTTGGGATGGCTCAAAAGGGCGATTGCTCCAGGTGGTTGGTTTACAGATGCGGCGGTGACCTTGGAGGATTTGATTTATGAGGAAGCTGGGCATGAGGTTACGCCGCCTATGATTGAGCAAGCCATTCGGTTTGTTGGGGAGAGTTTAGCAGCTGGGGTAGAGGGGACGCAGGCCAAGGTGAGGACGTCCAAAATCTGAGGGGGGCACTTTTCTTTGTCATGGATATAGATAGATACACATACAAATCGATCTAGAAACGAATAATTTGGGTGTTGGGGGGTCATTGTATATACCCTTTTCTAAAACGTCAACAGGATTCTGAATAGAACGTCTCAAGACTTTCGGAAATACTTTCAATTATAGCAGAATAGGGGCAGTTAATATCACACGATAAGCAGCACGCTGTAATTTTTCCTCAAGACGTATAAATGAGAGTTGCATGGGGTTCAACGGGAAAAGTGTCGTATACGTTTTGTTCGACCGCATAATGGCCCATGTTGTTTCGCAAAGATGTAGGTCCAGCATAAGTCCATAAAGTGAACAATGGAAAAGTTTTTTTTTTTTTTGTTTGGATGCCACCTATGGTATTTTATTCGAGATCGTTAAAGAGTATAAGGAAATGAGGCTTGGGTTTCGGATGTACCATGATGGAAACCCCCCCAATACTCCTACCGAGTATATTATTTCCCCCCGGAATGTAGCAAAATAAAAAGATTAGAAAACTGCCGTTTTCTTTCGGGGAAGGGATTCATGCCACAAACTGTGTTGTTTCAATTCTTTTCTTCATGAGATCATCGAGCCCGCGCCGGGTCTCGACAAATGAAACAAAAGAAAAAAAGAAAATACATGCGCTTGAAATTTGCCCTAACACCCATTTATATTTTGCATCCAAACCAAGCACAATTCGCATTCAATCCACGCACGTCATCAACATCTATGCCACGAGCTCGACAACACCACCAGCCTCCTTGATTTTCCGCTCAGCCTCCTTGCTGACATACCGGGCGCGGACAACGACGGGAATGTCTGGGAGTCTGCCCTTTCCGAGCACCTTGGAGTAGCCGAGGGGAAGGAGGTCGAGAACGGGAGCGGTATCGGTCTTCTGCTTGTTGACGTAGGCGTCGCGGGTTTCTTCGGGGATGAGGGACCACAGCTACATCCGGGAAAAAATCAATCAGTCTCAATCCTTCACACCCAATTCAATTCCAATTGTTCCAATTCCAACTGTATTCCATATATGTGTCTTGTTCGTCATCTAATTCCCTTTCAACTCGTATCTCTTTCCTTCGAACCCAAACAGGTCCCATCTATTTTTCTTTTCCTTCCCGTCCTCTCCAGGTATATAAAACCCAAGTAGAAAAACCGACGTACCTTGTCAAGGTTTATGACAGGCT
The DNA here is from genome assembly GCA_002573585.1 of Helicocarpus griseus UAMH5409. Taxonomy (NCBI): domain Eukaryota; kingdom Fungi; phylum Ascomycota; class Eurotiomycetes; order Onygenales; family Ajellomycetaceae; genus Helicocarpus; species Helicocarpus griseus. The sequence goes on along the minus strand of PDNB01000056.1, from coordinate 53,233 downwards.
TCCAGAACTGTTGCTGGGTCTTGTGGAAGTATCTCATGCCGACCTTTCCAAAGTAACCGGGATGGTACTTGTCGAGATTGGTTCTGTGGTGGTGCTGACCACCGGCCATACCGCGACCACCGGGATGCTTGCGGTGCTTGCCAATGCGACCGTAACCGGCGGAAACATGACCGCGGCTGTAGAAAAAAAGAAAATCACGATATTAGCGGTCGAACATGAAGGGTTTCCAGCGTTTGAATTGAGTTTTTCGATGTCGCTTCGTCTAAGTTCTTGGGTTGGGAGGATTTGCGCTCTGGGGATGCGAGTTTTCCCACTCGACTCCGACGGGAATTGAAAGAACTCACCTCTTTCTTGTCTTCGAAAGTCGGGTAGGCATCTTGTCGACGGTGCTGGATGCGACAAGACTGGGTGGGAGTTGGGCGTTGAGATGCGAGTTGACTACGGTGGTTGCGTTCTCACGGCTGGCTCTGTCTCTGCTGGCTCGACGCTGGGGCTCGCTTAATGTGTGTCGGTCTTCGCTTGTTTGGGAAATATAGGGCCCAGCCCTGCTTTAGCTTGGCACAATTACCCAATGCGGGCGCAATATGTCATGTGACTTAGGGCTTTCTAATTAGATAAGATAAGATCGGATCAACCCCATCAGGGCCGATTTGACGTGAAGGGGAAATTGTGGGGTATCCCGCGGTCATCATTCATTCTCCTATGCTACATTCCACGTATATCTAGGTATTCAGTGCCCTCTTCCTTCGGAAAAACCCAGAGACATCCCCAATAGTCCTCTCAACAGGCTGCTCAGCCGCCCCCGCCACCAAATTCTGTCGGATCCAATTTGGTAGCTTGTTTTGTATCCGCTGCGTGCCATACCGTCTATCCATCATCAGAATTGCAGCGTAATCATTTTGATGCCTAATAGCTCGCCCAATACACTGATTCACAGTCCTCATGCAAGAATTCTCCAAAAACTCTACCTCCGCAGCTTTGGCCTTGGACCTACTTCCCTCTGGTCCCGTTCCGTGGCTTGACTCGTATGCCTTTTGCCCAACATGCTCGACTTTAGCTTGCCAGACCGCGCTGCGGATGTTGGGAAATGGCAGGCCAACGACGATTACCCCTCTACCTAGCTTGTCGGAGAAATTGATTCCTTCGGATAACTTTCCACCCATCACCGATAGGAGTAATGCACCCCCGCCAGACCCAGCGTTTATCGTGCTGGAGTAGCTTTGTAGTAACTCATCAGTATTAGTAGCTTTGTCTTGAGACTCGTGGAAAACCGTTTTGGACTGTTCAATGAGCTCGAGAGCGCTTGATTTCAAGTTAGGGAGGGGTTTCCTCCAGGCTGCCAACACTTGATTGAGGTAGTCGTAGCTGCTAAAAAAGACCACGACGCCGTCTGGAATAACGCGGCACAGCGCTGCGATGGTCCTTCCGAGATCAATTATCTGAAAAGTTCATTAGTGTTGCCTTCAGTCAAGTATGTGAGAGCGATGTATGAGATGACGCTGGTTCAAACATACCATCCTTTCGTCATTCCTCTTCGAATAGGTGAATTCAAACTCTGAATTGAAGGCGCCCTTGACTACTGGTAATGCTACCAGGTTGTCCGGGGGAATAACATGACCATAACTATACGTCTTGAGGCGACCAGAACTCAGATACGGAAACAGATGCTCCGCGTAATATTCCATCTGTAATACGGATTGCGATATTAGCCACGAGCAATCCTTTATCAGGGTTAAATTGACAAACCGGTGACATTGTGCCTCCCGCAAGAATCACAGCCTTTGCGTCCTCAACTATTTCCCGGAAGTGATTGGTCGGGTCTAACAGCATATATTTCAAGTGCACGTCGTTTTGGGCTATTTCGAAAAAGAGCTTTCCCTCTGATGACGGGTTCATCAACGAAATAAGAAAGCTTTGTACCTGAAATAGGACCGGCACTGAGGTACGGGCAGCATTCTTATCTGTATCTTCTGATTCCGTAGAATGCTCAATGTAGCCATCCACTTTTCTCGCTAGCTTGCTCTCATGAAGGTAACGCGACAGCTTGTGTGGATTAATCTGGTCGACTCCTTTCCCTGCCATGATGTCCGACGGACGCAAGACACCTTCCGCTGGCCGTTTCCTTTCCAGAACCGTCTTCATGTAGTCGGAAATGGAGTTCACAAGCCGAAGGACCTGAGTTATATACACCCTATTACTTCCCTTCAGGCGGGTTTTGTATTTTTGGGCATACGTGGTTAGTTGGTAGATGGCTAACTGAAGCTGAGTAAGTGAAACGGATACTGAATGTATGTTAGAAATCGCGTCCATGAGGTTGTGCGCTTCGTCAATTATGACGACGTGATTTTTGAGAGAAATGTCCAGTGCTTCTCGTGCGGATCTCTGGAGAAGCAATGGGTACGGTAAAGTGATGATCTATAGGGAGAACTGTTAACGAGATAAACGACGTATTGTTTAGAAATAGACTTACTTCGCTGTATTTAACTATTGATCGAGTGGCGTAATACGGACAGATCCCTACTTTTGACCCTATCTTGCCAATATCCTCAATATCACGCACCTTCGCCAGGGTATGATCGCGAAAATCATTAACAAGAACTTCATTCTCTTTGTTTGGTACGAATGAGCACTTATGCTCCGCTGGTGTTTCAGGGCGTTGTAGGTCCAAACATCGTTCGTTTATGGCAGTGGGATTACCCAGTGCTCGTACTTTCGGATTAATACAAAGTGTCTTTCTAGACCCAAGGGAGAGATGCTTCATAGTCTCCTTCAAGCTGTCGTCAGCGTCTGCTGTACTCTCTCCCGCTTCGTCATCAGTTTCGGGAGGAATGCTTGGAGGTAGCTTCACTCGCCGCAACTCATGGGCAAATTGGGTTAATTGAGAATGTGTCCGTGAGCAGTAGAAAATCTGGACTTCGTCGTTATCGGGTTCAGCGTCAACGTTCGCGTTGATAGGCCCTCCTCTTAGTTTTTCAAGTAAAGCTACCGTATCAGCAGAGAAAATACCATCGCCTTTTGAGGTCGCATTCGCAGCCGCCCGCTCATCATCGTCACTATAGTAGTCATCTAGTTCAAATTGGCTATCGTCCTGTTTCCTGGAACGCGCTGTTTCGGCATTCAATCTCTATGGCAGTGATTAGAAAGTAAATTGCCAAAAACTAATTGGGATGTACTTTACCCTTTTCTTATGGGGTTGGTCGCCATCCATAAACTTTTTTCGTTGGCGTTCTTCCTCTGCGCGTATTTTCGCCAGACGGTCCTCCAACTGCTTTCTTCTCTCTCTCGCCGACCTTGTTTTCTCCCGTCGCGAATGTTCCAATATCCATTCGGGTTCACCGTCAGCTATGGCATATATGCATTAGTTTCATGATTTCAAGGTTATGTTGAGGGGGTAGAACAAACAGAGTGACTGATCAATGGTATCGAGAAATTTGGCGCGTTTATGATCACGAAGCCAGGATAGAGAGCCGCAGATCAGACTGAGTGATTTGCCCTGCAGTAGTACAACCTCAGTTAGAGTCCTGATAGGTACGTATTTATAGGCAGGTCCGCCTTTATACGCAAATTCCAGAGCTCCTAATTGAACCGTCGGCTTGAAAAAGTAGCAGAAGTTCAACAGAGCGCGTAAAGATCTTGGAAACGGCCAGTTGCCTCTCTAGCAAGGCGTCCAAACAGAATACTAGTATGTTTTGATAGGGTAAAATGGACATACGGTACCTACGACTCGTCAGATTGGGTGTTCAGTTTTAGGTTTGAAGTGGAAAATGCATTACCTGTGGGTGATTCAAAGATTCCAACTTTGCCTTCTTCGATACAGCTATACAATGCTTGCATGAACTGAAGCTGGATATCATATGGGGTGAAAGGGTGATGGAAATTTTTGTCTGCGGAGCTCATTTTGGCGACCATGGAGGTGAACTGCCAGCAATATCATCGCCCTCGAGACCGGGTCGATTGATAGATAGTGTTTCGCATGCAGTTTTCAATGGACCAAGAGGTTATACAAGCCAATTGAGGTTTTGGGGTTATATGTGCCTGTGGTGATGATTTCTAGCATTGAGATTGCTGTTTGGGTTGGTGCCAAGCCCGTGCCCAAGCTCCAAAGTTCACAAGTTTTTAGCTGTTTCCATACATGAACAACCAACTACTAAATAACAGTCCTGGCAACTGTGGGGAGGAGAGGATGTCAACATACAGAGAGACTTTGGACAGGCATATGTTGCAGAGCTAGAAATGGCCCTCTCTCCTTCCAGTGCTTCAAAGTCCGTTTGCCCCGATGGTCATCTCGAGTTCTCAACTGCCTTGCCTCCTGAAACACCATCCCATCATTTTACGATATTGTCTCCTTCCATCACACTCTAATCATAGAATCACTACTGTGTCCTTTCTGGAATATAATCCGCAGATGTCTAGGTTATATAGCATCAGATGGTTCTATTAATCCATTTGGTTGTTTGCCTGTGTGCCATGCCAGCGATCCAACCATACGAGAATACTCATTTCTCAGATTCTTTATTCCTTCACTTTACATTTGGATGGATTGTGATTGAGGAACAGGAACTCCTGGATAAATAATTCTAAACATTCAAAGACAAAGAAAGTTTTCGAAACAGAAACCCAACAAGGAAAAGAGCACCGTTTTACTTCCAGGAGTCCAGGAGCAGCAACTTGCAACCCAAACCTATCAGGAGGGAACTCGGCTGATCCACAAAGCCCTTGCAAAAAGAGCACGCTCTAATCTCACCCTTTGTAGAAGTTCAAGTCAACTGGAGGGGGCATTAATCCCTGAGCAGGCTGAATCAGGGGAGGGGTAGCCACCTCCTGCAGTTCCTATTGCTTGTCCGGAAGGTTTGTTTGCATAACAATGAAATCAGCTCAGCGTCTGGAGTAACTATACGTGACAGGATGCAAAGACTACTAGAGTGAGTCAGTTGCCAGTTCTTTCTTGGTATTTCTAGGAGAAGTTCTCCAGGCTACGGTCAGTTAAGCAGTGGGTGAATCGAATTCAGCAATAATAATCATCATCATTTGACTTTGAAGCTTGACGGAAACTAGCTGCAAAAATAGAAGTAAAGGGAGCCATAAGGATATAAATAAATAATCTATTGTGGCTGACGGGTGCGATAATAATAATAATAATAATGGTGATATCTCTGTGTTGTGGCTGAATGCAGTGCAGTATGGCGGTGATGGCCAGAATAATAACCAGCCCTGCCCCTCAGCATCAATTAATATTCGACCTTTATCCCGCCTGGGATTTGGAAGACATTTAAAGCAGCCAATTCAACAATAGTAATAGTAATAGTAATAGTAATAGTAATAGGGTATTGCTGCTGCTGCCAGGTTCACTCCTTGCGCCGGATTCCCCCCGCCAACAAGTAAGTTAAGAAATAATAATACATACCTAATATCAGAGCAAGCAAACAACGCCTTGCTGCTCTCTCACATGCAACCACTGGCTGACAAGCTGCGGATGATGATTATAAACACGCAGTGTTTTAATTAATTATTGCTGTTGATTGTGTCTCTGTTGTCTTGTCCTGTCTTCCCACATCCCTATCCCTATCTATCCCTAATAATAAGTATCCTTTCCATTATTATTTGGTGGGGTTGACTAACCATCCACGATCATCATTAACTACAGAGACAAGAGGCACACACAGAGAGAGAGACAACACTTTTATTTCTTTCATTCTCTCCTTGCCCCCCACCACGGCGCATCAACGACACCAACCTCCTCACTAAAATCACATCAACCTGCTACGATTCCTTTCCCGGTCGAGTCCACTGGCTTCCATGACAGGTCCACTATTCATCATTCAATAATACGGATACTGCCACTAGTACCGCTACTACTGCTAATTATAATACGGCCTCTGCTATCTTCTGCAACCAGCGTTGGCCCGTCGTCGAATTAGCCGATCCCGCGCGAACACAAGACGCTTCAGCAGCATCCACCGGCCAAGCAAGGGTCGAGAGGGAACCAGCCCCAGGGTGAGACTACTACTGAGACTCTGTGTGAGAGAGAGCCGGAGACTCGAGAGAGAGGGGCGCCCGGCGAAGAAACTAACGAAGCCAGCCAGTCTGTCTATCAGTTAGCGCTGCCATAATAAATTTCATATTAAACCCATCCCTCCCTCCCTGACGACATGCCGGTCTACCACCACTCTTCCAACCCTCACCTGGGCGCAACTTTTTATCCGGGGCATGTTGACGCTTTCCAAATGCCAGAAGTGATCTCTCCCGCTCCTCAAAGGTAAGATTTAAAGGAAAGAAAATCGAGGGGAAAAGGAAAAGAAAAATATAAAAAGAAAGAGGAAAAGGAAAGGGAAAAAGGAAAAAAGACATATCCAAAAGCCCAGAACGCCCCCCTCCACGTCCCCTCTTTAAATTAAAAAGATGTCCGTCGTGTGTTTTTTCCTTCCTTTCTCGTGCTGTGCTGACCTGTTCTGTTGTCTTCTTATATCAGGGTGATGCCCGAAGTCCCCGAAAACATGCAGGACAACATCGCCCATCTTGAACAACAGGCCTACGGACCAAGTCGCATGGCTAGCCAACAACAACAACCACACGGCCCTTACAGCCAGCAACAACAGTACCCAAACCGGACTTCCTCTGCCCCGAGCCATAGCTACCCCCAGGATGATGGGTCGTACTCAGATCCCTATCCCCCCCAAGGTTACGGACCATCCGCCCAGTCCTTCAACGATCAACCCAATTTCTCCCCATTCCCTGTCCTACAGAACCATCCACCCAATGTCCCTCCGACAGATGACCAGCGAGAGGCAAATCTGGAGAGCGGCCGTGTTGCAGTCCTGGCCTCCAATGACCCGGAAATGCAGCTGGCTTGGGCCCAGGATGCCCTGTCGTATGTCGAAGTCGCCATGCAAAACGAAGTCCGCATGGCCGTCATCCAACCACCTAGACCGCAGACCCCACAAGTAGAGCGCCAATTGAGAACTGATGCCATCAATGTCGTTTCCTTCCTCGCTGAACAAAACCACCCCAGAGCGCTGTTTATCAAAGCCATGTGGCTAGAATTTGGCAAGTTTGGTTTTCGCGTAGACAAGAAAGAGGCATTCCGATGCTATTCTCAGGCTGCGGAGAAGGGATATGCACGGGCGGAATATCGCATGGGTATGCAATTTGAGAATTCGGGCGAGCCGCTCAAGGCGATTAGACATTATGAACGGGGTGTCGGCCTTGGGGATTCTGCTTCATACTACGTAAGGATAATCCTGCCTGGTAAGGGGAAATTAGAAGCCGCAATTTCTAACGCTTTAATCCATTACAGAGGCTTGGGATGATGATTCTTCTAGGCCAACACGGTCAAATACAAGACTATGCCACTGGCCTGAGCCATATTCGATATGCTGCGGAAACGTGCGACGAAAACGCTCCGCAGGGAGCCTACGTAAGCCGGTCTTTCTGCCCTACGTCAGGGATTTGTCCGCTAACTTATCTCATTCATTTTTCAGGTATACGGAATGTTATTGGCCCGTGAACTTCCCCAGGTCGTTGTCCCCGACGAGTTCCTCCCGTATGATTTGGATGCCGCCCGAATCAATATCGAGAAGGCGGCTTACCACGGCTTTGCTAAAGCTCAGGTGAAAATGGGATCCGCTTATGAGCTCTGTCAGCTTGGTTGCGATTTCGATCCCGCTTTATCTCTGCATTACAATGCCCTTGCTGCACGACAAGGCGAAGCTGAGGCTGAAATGGCAATTAGTAAATGGTTCCTGTGCGGCCATGAAGGGCTTTTCGAGAAGAACGACGAGTTGGCATTTACCTATGCCAAACGGGCTGCTCAGAGTGGCTTAGGAACTGCAGAGTTTGCTCTGGGTTACTTCCATGAGATTGGAATATACGTCCCAGTGGATATTAAAGAAGCACGGGTTTGGTACGCAAAGGCCGCAGCCAGTGGTAACAAAGACGCAAGCTCCCGCATCGACAGTATATCACGGTCCAAAACTTTGTCGAGGAAAGACCATGAGCGCGTTGCCATTGCACGTATCAAGTCGCAATATGCTTCTCATGGACGTGCTCAAAGCTTTGCAAAGCCCCAGAGCGTGCAGCCCATCCAACAAGAGCCGCCCCTAGAGATGCCAGACCCATCGCGAATGACCATTTCTAGCCAACCACGACCAATGTCAGCAGCGCCATATCCAGACGGTCCAAATTCCGGCTACGTCACTCCTCCCGCCCAGTTCAGCCCAAGCATGCGAACAAATTCCTCCTTCGGAATTAACCCCAACATTCGCCCTCACTCCGCAAACCCCGGCGGACCTATGCAAAACCGCGTCCCGTCAGGAGGCGCACCACCACCCCAAGGTTACAGATCGCAGACTGGAACCCCGAAGCTAGACATTGGCTTCTCAGCACCCCCAGATCCATCCGGTGCCGACCGGAGAAGGCGCTTACAACGCCCAGAGAACGGAGTGCTCCAGTCCATGCCCCCAGCCAAGGGTCATGGTCCTGCTCCGCGCCCAGATCCTCGGGCAGGCCGGGCGCCATCGTCTCAACATTCTTCTTCTAGTCAGTATCCGCCCCGCGGTGAATCTAGGCCACAAAAGACTTCCGCTCCAGCTTCATCAGCTACCCGACCAGGTCATCAAAAGCCCGCTCAGTCGGGAGGCCAGGCTGGTCAGAAACCCGCGGGCGGACTGCCTGGCAAGGGGCCTAAGACATTTGAGGAAATGGGAGTGCCACAGGGCAAGGGCGATAGTGACTGTGTAAGTGAATCAAGACTTTCAAGGTCAGGCTGTTCTATTCGATGTTCACAATATACTGATCCTGTTCGTGTTTACAGATCGTTATGTGATACCGTGCCTACCCTACTTAGGGTCGTTACTCCCTTTTTTCCCTTCCTCTTATTGTTTTGTTTTCACTGTCCACTTCTACACTTTTCAAAGCCGGCACAGCGATATGGAGTTCTTATTTGATATTATTTTAATATTCACTACATCCGTTATAACACGGATTTCTCGTTTCTCGGCCATATTCGAGATACTTTACCGTCCTAGAGGGCATTCTTCAGAAATGGACTGTTGTTCTGCTCCTCTGGGAATCCATCACGGAAGTTCTCCCTTTGCCCCCACAGCCGATCCGATAAATTAAATCAGTTCGATCGTCCAGGTTCGATCGTCGAGGTTTTTGAGTAATCACCGCTGCAGCTCCTTTAGTCTATCGGTTCTCAATCTTCTGGTCAATATCTCATCCTTCTCCAGCAAGAGGGATTGGTTTGTTTCTATCTCCCAGGCTTTGTTTGCTACGTACGATCTCTGTGCCCTGAACAATATATCCATCCATTTGGGCAAGAGTCTTAAGAACTTTTCATACAGATTTTATATACCAAGACGCGCACAAGCAAGCCACTTACAACTTCAACATTTGGTTTATACATGTGACGGAATAGACCATTTTGCTTTCTTTTCATCGGTCTTTACTTCTTACTACGTTTTTGTCTCTGCGGTATACCATTTCATCGGTTTTTTATGGCTGTTTCTCCTATTGAAAAACTCCTTTCTACATTTTGCAGTTTCGATCTTTCTGATCCCGTTCTTCCTCCTTTTGGTTGCCCCTTGATGTTGCTTTTGAAATACCAAATATGCTTTCAATGAGCTTTGGTTTTTCAATTCTAATGTAATGCATAAGCCAAAACACAGTAAAACAATATCTATCTCCCGTGTTTTCTATCTACATGAGTATAGAACATCTCTCCGTACCTTACACCTATCATCCCCCTGGTTGACCTTCTATGAGTTGGCTCTGAGAAACCCCGGAGAAAACCTGTGGACACGTGATGCATCCCCTATTCCAACCTCCTCTGCAGAGCCGCATGCGATCAACTGTCGCAGCATACTTGCAACTTCTACTCCCTCTCTTCCTCCTATCCCTACATCTTTCGGAGCTGTTCATATACTAGCCTTCTCTCAACCCCATACATTGATAGGCACCAAAAGCTAGTCCATCATCCTTCCGCCCTTCAATCTACATAAACAGGTGCGTTTTGACAAGCTACCAAAACCATCATCCCCTACTTCATCTCCTCTTTCACATCTCATCTTTTTCTCGAGTTTATCGCGTATTGGTAGCTAGGACTGAGAACTTTATTTGCACTCCCTTGTTTCAGAGAACGTTAACGCCTCACCGGCAGGGACAGCAGGGTCAGGACCAAAGGATACTTATCCTGTCACATATTTGAGATATGGCACCACGCAAAGACAAAGGCGACAAAGATAAGGAGAACGGGGAAGACGGTGAGTTACGATGCCAACAAAATTTCCCATATCACTCCTCCGCAAAAACATCCACTCCCCTCGTGTCCGGCAGTATCATTTGAACTTCCTGCGGCTCAAATCTCGTTAATGCTCCTTTGACCCGCTCTTTTTTCCCGTTCTCTACACGAGCTCCACTGGTATACCTCTTAGAAAATGGGGGATAGCGAAATAGAAGAACTAATTTTTTCTAATGGTATCATGTTTTTTATACTAGGGGCTACGATGATCTTGGAATACCTCCGTAAGTCATCGTTTTGGACTTGATATGAGCTTCTTCGAACAAGGAATGGCATGAGTCGACATGACATGAGAATGGTCTGCTCAGTTAGCCTATCCGCTATCATTCTTACGCCTTACAATCACGCGTTTGAACTTCTTTTGGGGTAAATCGAGGCTAAAGTATCACGGAGAATGGGATTATGAATTGTCTAGGCCAGCAGAAGTAGGTTGTTTGCTTCTCTCGTCAACCCCTTTAGTCGCTTCCCTTTTTATTCGTGGCACTGAAAAAGAAGAGTAAATGTGTGCGAATGCTGACAATGAGGAAGCCGACCATACTCAGTAAGTGTGTGCATACGACTAAACACGGTTCCACTCTTGCTCTTGAGGACCGAATGGGGAGAAAGGGTGCTGTCTGGGACTAATCAGTGGAGATAAGGCGATTGACATCACCGCCAATTTACATAATAAAGTGAGCAAAGGTATGCTTCTTATATGATCTCCTCCGCTCTTTGCCACCCTTATATAAATCTCTTGGAACCAAAGTGGTGACTTTCAACTAACGAGGGATCCTGGTGGTCAGCCAATACCGTCAAATTGTTGAAAGATTTGCACGAGAGGAAGGAGATTGAAGGAAGAGTTGCTGGTATATAGCATCTCCCACACTATCGCAGCAACTTCACATCCCTTCACCTTCCATCCTAACAGTATAACCTCCGCGAATCTTTCCAGGCAAACAAATTGTCTACCATGCCCTCCAGGACGCCCCCTCTACCAGCGCCCAAGACGACCTAGCCGTCCTAGACAAAGAAATCGAAACTCTCCGCGCCCAGATTGCTTCGACTAGGTCCGCAGAAAAGACGCTGCGCGCTGAACTGTCTACCCTCAGCGCTCGGGTACCCACGGAGGAGCTGCGTGATATTGTTTCCAAGCTTGATGCAGAAAAGGAAGAGTTGCTGTCCCGGCTAGGACCACTGAGGAACGGTACTGTGCAGAGTAGAGAAGTTTCGGCGCAGGAGCAGGAGAAGGTTGAGGGAGAGTGGAGACTGTGGAAGGGGAGGATGTTGGGGAGGAAGAGGATCTGCAGGGAGATGTGGGAGAGATGCTCTGAGGTATTGCCGGAGGGGATGAAGAAGCGGGAGGAGTTGTGGGAGAGTCTGGGGTTGGAGGGGAAGTTGTAAGTGAATTACAACAGCGAGGTTAATATTCAGACTGCAGCTATACCATCCAACTAGCACATATTGCTGGCTGGCAGGTGACTGGCAATGGGGGGGGTGGTTGAATGGGGTGGATCATGTGTGTCAGTGTTCGTTATTGGGGTGATCAGATGAGCTGGACTCGTGCTGCAGCAGGATGAGAATAGCAACTGGGGAAAAGACAGGTTAGAGGATGTGAGAAGGAAACAATGTAGAGAAGATATAAAAGCGGGATTAGTTAGCTGTGGATGGAAGGGGGCGGGTATAGACAGCACATGGCGGATAATGCGATGCGTGTATCCGGGACATCATCCCCCGCATCAGCTATATATATAAAAGCCGGCGATCAATTGAGGTGACTGTACCACGTCGAGTAGAGGTATAGCAATAAAAGAATTATTTACGAATAGAGTATTCAAGACAAATAACAACAATATGCGCGGATATCTATCTCTGTTGTGTTCATCTCATCTCCATAGCGGGTGTCTTGTCTGTATTGCCCAGGAACACCGCCCGCCAGCCCTATGCCGGCCCTTCCCATCCCTTCCCATCCAATCCCAACCTCATCTCTTCTCCTCACCACAAACACACACACATACTCGACTTCACTGCTGACTGACTTACTCTTCCAGCTACTACTCATCCCATCTCGAAGTCTACAACTTCATCTACTGTCTCTTCTTATCTGGACATCCAGCTGGCAACCTTCGTCTCTATCCCACTGGCACTCTATGGATCTATGCCTTCCATAGCCGTACCCCACCATCGCCATCCCGCCCACGGTCTCCCCAAAACCCAAATCTGCGCCTAAATCTCTGCCGCCAAAATTTCATCTTCCTCTTTCTCCTCAACAACAAACCAACGACCACCTCTTAAGACGCTTTGCTTGGTCGCCTCCTTCTCCAGCTCCTGCTCATCCCGCATACGTAGGTCTTCGTATCCCGGGTCATGCAGCAGCAGCAGCAGCAACAGCATCAACCACAGCCACTACCACTACTTCCAGCATATCCAGCACATCCACAGTTCCACGACCAGCTAAACCTGCCTCCTCATCTTCCCCAACCTGCCGCTGCTCCTCCTCCTCCTCTATCCTCACTGTCCCGGATGGCAAACGACTTGCGAAATCGCGCTCCGCTACCTGTTCCCGCAGGCCCAACGGCGCATATGCAGAACGGCCATTCCCGCAACATGTCCGGTCTTCAGCCTTTCGACATGGCCCGCAGCCCTCCGAATCCTGCTAGCAAAAGTATATTTCCATGCCCCATTCATATCTTTCTCAAATTGTGTCTTCATTCTAAGCTCAAATGCTAACACCATCGCTCCTTCAGATACCAAACATGTCCCTTGCAAATTCTTCCGTCAAGGAGCCTGTCAAGCTGGCCCCGCTTGTCCCTTCCTCCATTCCACTGATTCCACTATCGATTCCGCTCCGTGCAAGTATTTCACAAAGGTATTATCATATATGCGCCTTTTTTACATGCAGCTGCCTGCGACGGTAATGGCCGGTCACATAATTTGAGTGCAAAATCTGACATATTGGAACGTAGGGAAACTGCAAATTCGGAGCAAAGTGCGCCCTTGCACATATATTACCAGATGGGCGACGCGTCAATAGACCAAACATTCCGATGGGAATGGGCGGAGGCCCTCTCAATCTAGGCGGCCGGGTGAACCCTCCTCATGCTTTCCATACACAAGACTCCGCTCTCGCAAATTCCCTGCTCTCCCAACAACGCGTCAACGGACACGGTCCGCGATTCTCTTACCCGTATCCCGGTCAGGATGATATGTATGGACAGCAGCAGCAGCCTCCTGCGCCTTACGATGGCGGAATCCCTACAATAGACGCCGGACTCGTGTCCGACTCCGGCTCCAAGTATGGATCTCCCGTTGACGAACCTCGACTCCCGATGTCTCCCATTGGGCACACCGCACTTGATGCCCCTCTGCCCGCTTCATTCGACAGCCAGGGGATTTCCTACATGGCCCGACACGGCCCTGTGGCAGCTTCTCTTCCCTCCAAGTTTGGTCTCGATCTATCCTCTCCCCCTTCTCAACGGCCTGCTCCTCCTTCAGATGTGCTTCGAAACCTACACGATACTGCTTTTGGGTTAGATTCAAGAAGACCGTCGAATCTCGGCTCCTCGCCCCCTGTCGTTCACGACGAGGGATCAGCTCAGCGTTTAATGCATTCTCAGCGAATGTCGAGGCCAAAGATGCTCTCTGCAAGTGTACCGCGACCTAGTGGGTTGAATGACTGGGATGACAGTTTCACTCTAGAGGAGGATTACCTGCCGACGAATTTGCATGACGACGTATTGACTCCGCAAGAAAGAATGAGACGTCTTTCACGGACGGAACAGGATGGCACTAGCAGTAGGGACTTTGGCGGATTGGGAATCGCAGGAGCGGGATCTAGCAAAGTCGGTTCGCCTCTAGCATCCAGCCCGTCAAGATTTGGAGCAATATTCGCCAAACAGCGCCAAAGAAAAGAGGAGGAGGGCCAGGCCGGTCTCGGTCATGTTGGCTCCCCCTTGCGCGAATCTTCATTGAATTTCCATGCAGCCAGCCCCAACCTCCGGCCCATTGGCAGCCGTCCCAACTCCGGCGATGTCTCCCCCTTCGTGGCCAGCCCCTCACGCCAGTCGTCCATGTCGATGATTTCCCAGCAGCTTAGCAGCACCTCGTTACATCCCAGCTCAGCACGACATGCGTCATCTTCAGCTGGCGCTGCGGGCAACCGACTTGACCGCACCGTTTCATCGCCTGTGAGCACGAGCCGGATTGATGAGGAACAGAGCGATTTGGTGTTTTCTATGGAGGAAGAGGAGAACAACAAGCGAAGCAGCACGATTTGGAGTTCCAATAATACAAACAATAATAAGTCTTCCACCATGGCGGAGGAGACTAGCTCTGTGGGAAGAGGGGCTTAGCAACAAGAGAGTTCAGCTGCAGCGCAAGATGGCGATCCAAAGCGGAAGAAGGCTTCGGGGAGACTTGGAGTCATTATACGGTGATGGGCGGGCGTAATAAAAATTGGGTTTCATTTTCTCTTTCATTTCGTTATGCTTTTGACGTCAATAATTCTCGCGCTTTTGCTACTATCGTCTCAGACCCTTTACCCCTCTTCTATTTTTTCTTCCCACTTTTATTTGATTGTCCGCGTTCCTTAGTTTCGATTTCTATTCTTTTCCCACTTTACAGTGTGGAAACGGAACGCGTCGTGCGGATTTTGCTAGCCTTGAACTTTTCCCTATTCGCACATCACGTATACATTGTATCGTTTATCCCATACTCTATCTACCATTTACCATCTACCGTCTACCATATACAGCATATACAATAACCCCTTCATGCCATATTACGCCACGGCACGCCACCTTCATCCGCCATTTCCACACGAGCTTCCATCGACCTCCCGTTTTTCTTATGTCCCTTGGTTTATAGCCATATTTGCATTTACGCACATATACATACATCGATCTATATGTTACTATATATGGCGCTGTCTTTCGTCTTTTCTGTTTTAACCGGGTACAAAATGGGTTTAACTGTTGAACTGTTGATATATACTTAATTTGAGAACTTCTCTTTGCTTCTTTTTTGCGTACTATTCTTTTCGGTGCGTGCACTGGGTTATAAAATTAAAAATCATAAGAAATACATATTTCACTGCATTTAAATGGATGGCCATCAGTTCTCATTGCCTTTAGGATGTCATGAGGAGGTACAATACCGTACGTAGGCTTGGGTAAGAGGAATGGGCCATAACTCGCAAATCCACAACTCCATCGCTGAATTCCACTTCTCTTCTATCTATATAATACACTACATTGTTGAGACCTGAAAGAAACCCATGATTATAAAAAGTTAACAAAAAGTTAACCTGGAACTTGTAAAAAGAACCGTCCTCAACCAACAACATCACTCATAAAAACGCCCCCTCTCCCGCTCAAAACAGGCACAATCTCCTCCCTTTCCACCAAGCCTCTCCTTACCTCATCAGCCTCCCCCTTCTTGCGCAAAATCTCCCGATACCTCTCCTCATCACCCGCCTTCACTCTTGCAGCATCCTGTTCCCCATACTTTGCGCGATACCACTCACCATCCGCCCTCTTCATCCCAGCCACAACCGTCATCATCGCGAGCTCAGAAAGGGTTTTTTGATCAGCCGTTCCAAGTGTGTCGCCGATGGTTCCAGCTAACTTGAGACGCTTGGTAGCTCTCTCCTCTCTGGCTCTCTCTTCCTCTTTTCTTTTCTCATTCTCTTTCTCCACCCTCCTCTCCTCAACCTTCTCCTTCCTCTCCTCTCTCGCCGCCAGATATCGCAATGAATGTCCCAAACCCGTCTGCTCAACCGGTGGCACAACATCTAGAGGCGGTGCAGTGAAGAATAGTACGCGCCCGGCCTCGTCACAGTGAAACTGGCTGCGTATCTCCTCTGGGATCGCGGCGTTGGCAATATCGCTCAGAATGAACGTCTCAACAGGCCGCGGTGCGTTCGGGTTGTACACGTTTGGCGGGAGGGGTTGGTGGGGTTGTGGCTGGTGCTGGGGATGCGCGGGGTAGCGATTGGGTTGGTATGGGGGGAAGTTGTGGGGAGCAGAGTAAGGGCCGGCAGGCGGTGGGGGTTGCTGGTAGATGGGGACGGGTTGAGGGGTCTGGGCCGCATAGGCCCCTGGACGGTGGTGATTCGAATAGCCGGCTGGGTAGATGGGAGTTGCTGTTGGCGTGGCAGGGGGTGCGGGGAAGGGTTGTTGCATGCGCGTTAGAGTAATGGGAGGCGGGGGATGAGTGGCAGCAGGAGGAACGTGCGGTGATGGCTGACCCGGCGAACGGGCTGATAGGGAAGGCAAAGGACTGGCGCTCATACGGTAATCACCTTGGCTGTCGATGCTCTGCCGAGTCGGGGGGCGGTTTATGGACATTTGTCGCTGAGGTGCGATAGGTGCCACTGGAGGGGCGGGGAGCTGTGGAGGTGGCGACGGGGTGGGTTCTGGAGGTGGTGAATCCTGAGCGGTAAAGATCCGTGTTAGCATGCGCATGGGGTAATGGGTAAATATAGGGAACAGCTTACGTTTTCTTCTCTTGGCCGACGATGCACTGCTCCGACTATAGGTGGCGCATTTTCTGCACCCCACGTCGGTTTAGGTATATCATCAGTTTCCTTTGCATCCTCCTTGAGCAGATGCTTAATTGGACTAGGTATTTTCTTAATCTTCCGAGGCGCATCGAAAAGATCCATTTCATAGTCTTTCTCTCTGACTTCGTCAGGCAAACAGCTAGCCCAAGTCTTGATTTTGTTGAGCTTATGCTTTTCTTCGTTGTATCTTGCCTCGCAGACGTAAACTTCTTTGTCTGGCGACAACCCCCGCGGTCGCCCGCGGTTGTAGCGAGTAAAGAACATGACAAAGCACCGTTCAACGACTTCCGCGATTCGGTGATCCCGATACTGGCCCGTCTTTACCACTTCGTTGGGATAAAAATGTTTCTCGTACTGGTGTACTGTTTGTTCCGGGCGGTAATACCAACAAGCGTTAACCCATTTCCCGCCTTCTGCATCCTGCCAGGTACGATAGATTTGGGCGACAATCGGTTTAGTCACATCATTCGGGTTTTGAATATGCACCCAATCGCCGACTTTCCAAAGCTCGCCTTTATGCAGAATACCGCTCGGTAACGGTAATCGCCCATCCTCCATTAGATACTCGCTGTCTGGCTTTTTCTTCTCCTGCTCAGCCTGCTTATGCGCCTCCGCCTGCAAATCTGCAGCATCCTTATATATTTGGCTATCCACCTGATTATATGCCTTGGCGTTATTAAACATGAGGTCAATATCCTTCATGAAATGATCCACAGAATTATACTTCTTTCGTTTAGATTTTCTTTTTATGAGGTCGATGGCCATGGGTTCTTTGATCTCCGAGTAGTAA
Organism: Helicocarpus griseus UAMH5409; assembly: GCA_002573585.1. Classification (NCBI taxonomy): domain Eukaryota; kingdom Fungi; phylum Ascomycota; class Eurotiomycetes; order Onygenales; family Ajellomycetaceae; genus Helicocarpus; species Helicocarpus griseus. Next base: position 35,608 of record PDNB01000056.1, on the reverse strand, counting down.
TCCGGGTAGGCAGCTTTGTCTGGCAGTCTCTCGAAATGGCGCACCTTGAGCTGCCCTGAAGAATCCTTATACTTGCGTATTCCCTTCAGGACGGCCTTAATTCGCGCTTCCATAGGCGTGTCAACACGAGGTGGACGACCACGCTTTTTCCGTAGCTCGGGATCGTTCGTTTTGTTAGGGTCTTCTTTAGCACCAGCATCTCTTTTGGATGATCCGCGGGCTGGCCGTTTCCGCCTGCTGCGACGGCCACCCTCGTCGTCTGAGTCGTCAGCCTCATCGTCTTCTTCGTCATCTTCCTCTTCCTCCTCCTCTTCCTCCTCGACAGGAAGAGGGTCGGCCTCGGGGATCTCTCCTAGGTCTGGAAGCTCGGCAGTTTCGGAAGAAATTATTCCTTGTTCGACGAGTTTGCGGAATTCAGAAATAAAGACATCCTAACAAAAACAAAAGAATATTAGATCTGCGTAGCGGATGTGGGGACCGAGTATAAACGAACCTTAATGACGAGCGCATCTTCATATGCTTGCGATTTTGGACGATTGTATGTTTGCGCGTTATGCGGGATCTAGAAAGCCTGTCAAAAGATGGATACTATAAAGATACCTCGCCTGAGAATACAGGTAACATACCAAGGCACAGTCTCTCACGAATTCAGCAAAATCCGTGTACGACTTATTTTTGATTTTCTGTTTGAGCACACTAAGGGCCATGGGCTCCTTGATAACGTCGTAGTAGTCGGGAACATTGCGCTTGTTGACGCTGCGGTGGAAGAGTCGCGAAGGGTCATATCCGCTGTTGAGATAAATTAGCTTCCAGGAACACTAGACGGAACGAAGCGCATAGAGCATACTCAGGCTCGCGGTATTCATAGATAGCAAAAACTACATCAGACATAGCTCTCCATTGGTCATCTGTTACGTTTCTTGTGGGGTTGTTCTCATTCTGTTTCGATTCGGATTCCCGCTTGCCAGGCGTTTGTGATTTCTCGGGAGGTTGTGAAGTCTTTGGGGTTTGTGATGACTCCAAGTGCTGGTCTGGTTGCTTAGACTGATCCTGTTGCTCTGCGGGTTGGTTGGCCTGCTCTGATAGCTGCTGGATGAGCTCTGAGCCCTGGTTCTTATCGGGGGCGGAGGCGTCCGGCCCTGCGCTTTCTTCTGTCATGCTAAGAGGGGGAAATAGTTGGCGCAATCAATTATTGGGGGTTTTTCTGACAACAAAAATAAGTGCGAAAAAAGAATGCACCGGATATATAAATCCCAATCCAATCTCACCAACAAAACGCGTGACTGGAAGCTGATGTAGGAGAGGGAGGTCTGGAGTGAAGAAGACGAAGAGAGACCAGAGACTCCGCGACCGGATATGCGGGCCGGCAATATGTTGTTCCCGTATTACCTAAGTACTCACTTGAGCGGCGGGACAACATCGACTCAAATGACGCAGTGCGGGACAAGAGCAGAATCATTATTGTTATTATCATAGAGCATTATTATCGAAACCCTATCTTCTCTTTGTTCTCGCTCTGTCCCTCGTCAGGCTACGTGTTCATTACTCAGAACCTCATCTTCCTTTCCCTACGACCGCGGGCACTGCATCTTACACCTCAAATTACTGGGTTTGGTTTGGCTCCGGGTCGCAGCCAACCTTGTCCTTTATAATTATATCGAAACAAAAATTATCCAGAAGTTCATTCTTCATTAGCTATCATACCAGTGCAGTCGTTGGGCCACACGATGAGAATTCGCATTCGGGGCCCTGGTGGCCAGTCTACGATTTCCCTAGACGAAAGCGCAACCATCCACGACCTACAAGCCCAGATCAGCAAGCAAACAGAATTGTCCTCATACGATATCAAGTACGGATATCCTCCGCAACCACTACATCTCGATCAGTTCGAACCCACCAAGCCAATTACAGAAATCGGCACGAACCTCAATGGGGAACAGCTCATCATCAGTAGGAGGGAGACAGAGCCCGTTAGCGACACATCAGTTGCAACGGCTACTACGAACCAAATAGATTCCAATACGCCAGCGCATACCGCCGGTTCTCAAAGAGACAGCTCGAAACCATTATCATTGTCGCGCAAGCAAAACACCGGTGTCGAAAACGACCCGCCCGAAGTCCCCTCGCCAGAACATGCCGGCACGGTCGTCCTCCGCATAATGCCCGATGACAACTCGTGCCTCTTCCGAGCCGTTGGAAGCGCAGTTATTGGCGCCATGGACGCGATGACAGAGCTGCGATCGATAGTGGCGCAAACAATACAAGAACAACCAGAAATATATTCCGCTGCAGTGTTGGAGAAGGCACCAGATGACTACTGTCGGTGGATCCAGACAGAAGACTCATGGGGCGGCGGGATAGAGCTGAGCATACTGAGTAAACACTTTGACATTGAGATCTGCTCAATAGACGTGCAGTCGCTTCGGGTTGACCGCTTCAACGAGGGCCAGCCAACACGGTGCATTGTGGTGTATTCGGGTATACACTACGACACGATTGCACTCTCACCCTCTGACGCGCCGTACACCCACTCTTATGCGCCCCCGGAGTTTGACACCAAGATATTCGACGCAGCGGACCCTGTGATTCTTGAGCGGGCGGTGGAGCTGTGTCGGATTCTCCAGGGCAAACACTACTATACAGACCCATCGTCGTTTCAAGTCCAGTGCAGCACGTGCGGCGGGTTGTTTGTAGGCCAGAGAGGGGTGACAGAGCACGCGGCGGCAACGGGACACTATGATTTCGGGGAAGCAGGGTTAGGAGGAGGAGGAGGATAAGGGGAATTATTAGCCATATAGATAGGATGCCTAAAAGGCAATAGAAGGGAATATCGAGGAAGGGCAAATAGGGGAGACTCCATGGGATTGCTCGTGGTTAGCTGATTGGATGGGAGCTGTTTTTTTTTAGCGCTGGGCAGCAACTTGCGAGAGGAGGGGAAGTTACCCATACTGTAAATACAAATACCTCGTTTCATATCATTATCTGTAGAAGGGATCTTGTTCTCGTATTTTGAATATTCCCCTCGGCAACAGGAGGAGTACCTACAGACCAGGTACGGTAATGCGTCATGGCGTTTCAGGAACCAGACTTCCCCTCACGGCATTACGTATGCGTATGTAACGGTATGTAACCGGTGTACTTGGATATTCCAGACGTCACCGCCTTCGATAAGAAAAGAAATAATTAATTATCGGGGACATATTTTTATACTATTATTATACACCTCGATCACAACAAACAACAACAACAGCTACTTCTGTCATCCTTGCTGGTTGTATACACCCTCATTTGTATATCCAGCAACAGTTCACCTGTTTGATATACAGTCGACCTACCAACCTACAAGCGGATCTTGAATTTGCCTCACCAATCAAACCCTCCCTCTCAGATCCCGCTCACCGCTCACCTCCTTTTCCGTCTCCCGCCTGGCCTAAGAAACCTTCATCCCGCAACCCACTGCAGTCAGTCCATGGCGTCTTCGTCTTCGGGCGCTTCCTCCGTGTTCGATTCCCCCGAAGCCCCCTCCTCCGCCGCCTCCACCATGTCCGCCGACGACGGCGGACTCGTAGCCTCCGTTGGCAGCATCCCTCCAGAGAAAGCTCCAGATGACTCGTCGAAACTAAAGACCTTTCTCTCCATTCTTAGACAGTAAGTACTGGCTGCATGAGGTCCATTTGAGATCAATTTTTTACATGTCCTAGGAGAACAATGATGGATACCCTTGCTGCTCCTGCTACTACGCGGCAATCAAACCAGAAATCAGATTGGCTAATAAGATATTTCCTCTTTTTTCACGTACGCGCAACAGGTTCATCGGTGTCTCAGATATTGCTACTGTTCGCTTTTCTTTGCCTGCTCAACTGCTTGAGCCAACTCCAAATTTAGGTGCGCTAGCCATATCTATCTATATACTTTTTTGGATATTCAAACAAGAAACCCTGCTCCTCTTTTCGCTAGCTCCAAAACGTTCCTAGCTGACTGATGGCTTGGCCCGGCCTATTTTAATAGAGTACTGGAACTACCTTGATAGACCAGAGACATTCGTGAGGTACGGCTTTGGAATTGATGTATATCTACAGTACATAGGAATGATAGCTGATTTGATACAACAGCATTGGAAAGTCCGACGATGACCTTGGCCGGATGTTGGAAGTGCTGCGGTTTTGGTTTACAAAAGATCTCGTGAGTTCTCCAGAGAAAGTTGATAACTTCGCTGGGCATTGCCCATACTGAGAGATACGTTGTAGAAATATATCAAAGGGAAGCCTTGCAAGCCATACAATTCTGCTTTGGGCGAATTTTTCCGGGTGTGTATACGCCTCTATTTTCTCTACTACATTATACAGGATAATAACACTAACCACGTCCGTCCAGTGTAACTGGGAAATAGAAGATACCGAGGGTCCAATCACTCCTTCAGCGCCAACTAGCGGCAGCACCGACGTAAATAGCGGTAACGGGAGTTCAGATCATGTAAAAATATCGTATCTTACCGAACAGACCTCTCACCATCCGCCTGTTTCTGCCTTCTATGTTGACTGCCCCGAACGAGGCATCACCGCCCGGGGTTTTGACCAAATTAGCGCCAAATTCACCGGCACCAGCATCCGTGTGAGCCCTGGGCAGCATAACCTAGGCATCTTCGTGACCCTGAGAGAACGGGATAACGAGGAATACCAACTCACTCATCCCGCCGCGCATTTGGGAGGACTGCTCCGCGGCTCGCTCTCCATCACAGTCGCGGACACCTGCTTCATCACATGTGCCAAGACGCGCATAAAAGCTATCCTCCAGTACCTCGAGGAGGGCTGGATAGGCAAAGCGCAAAATAGAGTCGTTGGTGTCATTTTCCGCTACGATCCGGAGAACGACGACAAGACCAGGATCAAAGATGTGCCGGAGGCTGATGTTCTTGCACGCATTGAAGGCTGTTGGCACGAGAAGATCTCCTACACCCTGACCGCCGCTGGGTCCAATGGGAACAAAGAGAAAGAAAGAGAGAAACAACTCCTAATCGATATTGCTCCGCTTTATCCGGTCCACAAAATCATCCCTCCCGAGGATCTACAACTTCCCAACGAATCCCGCAAATTCTGGTCCGGCGTCACTTCCGCTATCCTCGAGAAGCAGTATAGTCTTGCCACCAAACTGAAACATGAGCTTGAGGAGCGTCAAAGGCAGTTGGCCGCTGAACGGAAAGAGAAGGAAGAAGAGTGGAAGCCACGCTTCTTTACTGTGACTGTCGCTGAGTCGGGTAAACCAGAATTGACGGCAGAGGGGAAAAAGGTGCTGAAGGGGTTGCATGAGGGAAATTTTCGGCTTGAGGGATTGAATGAGATCCAGAGTGCATAGTTTGGTGTTAGTTCTTTTATGGGCTGGGTTTGGATATGGATCTTGGGACTTGGGTATAGTACATACGCGCATTTGCACGTTGCATCTGGTGCAGTTTAGAGAGAGGAGAGATAGGTGAAATGGCTGGGGCTGAAGACATAATTTAGATTGCAGGTATCTGGCTGTACCTTACTAGGAGAAGCCCTGGTGGGAATATCTTTTGCTGTTAGGCGTGTCATGCAGCCCGATGGATGGTTGCAATTGACTGACTTACATGCGTGCATACCTCACTTGGTTTCACGTCGGCGTATGGGTTTTTGCATCTATTTCTTTTCCTTCATTTTCGAGCTTCTACGATTGCTACACCTTTGTTTGCTTTGTGTGGGTTGATCTTCTCTTCTTGTTGTATTAATCAAGGGAGGCACTTATGTTTGCCTCCAAACATATGTTGTCATCACGATCTTCATATCAATGTTTTTCGAATCTACTTTTTCGCGTTATATGCGCTCAACCTATCCTACCATTTTCTAGTCTTCGACTCGGCCCGTTTCAATGTGGTATGTATGACAAGGATTAATGAATGGGCTAAATTCCGTAAATCATTGTTATAGTAGTGCATATTTCTCCTTACCTTCATTCTGCTCCCAATATTACTATAGCTGAGTCCAACCATTAGACTGAATCTTTGTGTATCAAATTCAAGATGACACTCACAATACAAAAGATCAACACCTCTCATGCAATATCTGCGGAAGATATTATAGGTATATAGGAAAAGAACATAAGCAAAACAACAGCAACAATTACTAAACCGGAGTCATATACCGCCAAATGCATCCATGCCAGTTTGTAGTAACCATCTCAGAACCAAACGCCAACAGTCATCAAGCACTCCACCCCTTATCCAAATCACCGCAAAGAAGCAGAATTAAAACGCCAAAAGTCAAACGTATAGCAGAGAAGTTGCAACTGCCAATAAATGCAGAAGAGCGAGCCTAAGCACTAGCCTTGACAACCCTAAACCCAGCGGTAACCGTTTTGGTGATCTCCTCATTCTTATGCGCAAGGAGTGACAAGGCATACGCGACGTCGTTCCATTGACGTTCATTCTCACAGCGGGGTAGACGTGCTGCAAGCTTATCTGCTAACTGCTTGGCGTGTTTATCCTGGAAAAGCAACATCAACATCATAATTCATCTTATCACTCATAAGTTGGGTACCGGGACATACCTTTTCAACAAAACCAGCCAGGAACTTGATGATCCTCCGGAGCGCATCCTCCTCCAATCCCTTCTCAGTACTCAGCAGACTGAACATGTCCACAAAGTGGTTATAGACCGCATTATCCTTGGTAGCCAGCTCGGTAAAGAACATTCGCGCCAGATCAGCAATTCGCTTATCATCGTCCTCGAGACATTTCGCCATCTCCCCCAGCTGGCCCTTGACCTTGACTTGCCCGGCAAGAATGAGGAATGTCAGAGTCATCAGGCAGGTGCGTTTGACAGAGACATCGTTGTCGTTGAGCCGTCGGTAGAGGAAGTCGGTATTCTCGTCGATGAGGTGGTTGAAGCAAACAGCCATGTCGCCAAGGGCAATGACAGCATTGCTTCGAACGATGGGGTCCTCTGATCGCTCCATTATGGTGATAAGAAGCGGTAGGTTCTTCTCACAATATTCGCTGGAGACGCACATGAGCTTGGCCATGCATAGAGTTGCAGCAGCTTGAAGATTGCGGTCAGGGTAGGTATTATTATTGGCACAAATTTCAGCAACCAAGGGACCGAAATTGGTGAGCAATGACTGTGGACCGTATAATAACTCGCGTTCGCGAATGTGAGCCATAGCCTCCGTAAAGTCATCTTCTGTCGTGCCGCCAATGAGGTCAAGTTCATCATCTTCAGTTGGCTCATTTGTCTTCTGCGGTACCGAATCTGTACTCTTGTTCTTTTCCTGCTCAGCCTTCCGGCGTTTAAAATCGAGCTCACAAAGTTCAAGATGGACGATCTGTTTAATGGCAATGTGGCCAACTATAAAAAGAAGTTGCGATAGCGGAACGGAGCTTGTTGTTTTCCTTCTGGGAGTCTGAGGTTCTTCGAAGGAAGCCATACTGCTATTCTCCTGGGACGAACGGGGTCGAATATGTGGCTGGAAAATGGACTTGGTCTTCCGACGAAGGATTTCGGAGCAAAGCACGTCAGGGTGTTTCGAGAGGGCGTATATAGCCGCAATAGCATGTTCCGCCACACCATACCACTCTTTGCTGTCCGAGTCAATCTCTATAATCGCTGCAAGCTTGCTTAGAACGGCATGATCGTTTGACAGTTTGGGAGACCCCGTATCCTTCGACTTCGCCTGCCGACCAGGCTTCATTCTTTTCAGTGCAATGCAGGTATACTTAGCAAGCACAAGATCTGCCCTTCCGAGACTTCCCAAACCAACACGAAGCATGGCTTCCATCTCTCGAACAACAACCTCTGGATCAGCCAGTGCAATCATCCCCAAAACAATGATTGCCCCTCTCCGTTGGGTTTTAGAGATCTCTTTCTTTTGCACGCTGTACACCTGCCATAACTTTGCGATAACTAGATCTGAGATATGGCCAACTTTCATCATCGTACTGAGCAGCTGCTCCAATGATGTGAGTTCGGCGGGCGTAGCCCCAAAGGTGAGGCTTATCATGTTGCGGGCGATATAGTTGGCGGAGTCGTTGGGACTGAATGAGTCCGGAGCATCGAAAAACAAACCTTTGTAACAGTCGATCAAATGGCTTTGAACTCCTTTGCCCTCATCGCTGTTGCCTTTGGTCCAGATTAGGCGAAGCATCCGTCGAATACCCGTTCGAGCGGTCTCAACTTTGTAGGCGTCTATCATGACGAAGAAGTCCATTGCTTCAATCACTTCGCTCTTGTTTCGCGAGGACAACAGTTGTGAGACAATTTGGGAAGCATGGTGTAGAACCTCAATAAATCGAATTGCTTCCAGGTAATACTTTCTCGTTAGCTGGAGCCTTGCAAGAAGCTCTGATGTCGCCGCTTCCTCTGCGGCCTTTTTCATGGCCTCTTGTTTTTGTTCTTCGGTCATTCTCGGGGCCTTTGAAGGCGAGTCGTCTGGCATTTGCGTCGCATCATCTAGCAACTCGCTATCAATATTGGTGGCATCCATATCTTCACCCAGCCCCAGACCAGGCGTCTCAGGAGGAGGCCTCAGCCCATTCAATTCCGTTTCCACAGCCTGTAATCTTGCATCCCAGTCCTTGAAAGAGAGCTGGCCGCCATGCATGACACTGAAAGGGTGGGTAGCGACCAGCTTAGCAAGCAATTTGATTGCGTTTCTGCGGACATTGCTGCTCTTGTCCTCAAGGCTCCTGGCCGCAAGCTCAGCTGCGGTTTGTCGCCGTTTAGGAAATTTCTGGTCCAACTCGGCGAGCTTCATATATACTTGGATAGCACGACATCGGCAGTAGGGGTTAATGTCTAGAAATCGCTCCTCCAGTACGTCGAAAAATGAATTAATTTGCGTTGAGTAGTTGTCGCTTCTTTCCTCCTGTTTGCTCAAATCTGAAATTAAATTTCCGCAGACTTCGATCACCGCACATCGCAATGTATAAGCCTAAATTACTATTAGCCGTGCTGTAACTACCTAAGGGGCGCGGGTGATGAATTACCTCACTATCCAGCTGTTTTGCCAAAAGAGTCATCTGTTTTATGATCAGTCTTGGCGCAAGCTCAGAAAGCCTAATAATAAACTGAGACACGGATTTCGGTCCTTTTGTGTCGTTTGAATTGAATTCCTTGTTTCCAAGTTCCCTATCAGATTGTAAGCAAGAAAGAAAAAAAAACCTATCCGAAGGAGACACTTATGTACCTCAGTATTTCATCCGACAATTGCGGGTAATCATACTGCTCCGCAAGAATATGTAAAAACTCAGCCATGGGCTCCGAGAGATGTTCAAAGTAAGTGAGGCTCTGGACAATAGAGGTTTGCGCTCCTGGTATTCTGGTTAGAAACGAGAAAATATAGAGGAAAAGTGAAAGCAAATCCTACCAAAAGCATGACCATGGTGCTTGACCGCAATGCATAGCACTTTAAATGCATGCATTCGAATGGACATGCTTTTCACTCGTTGCTCGCTTTCCAGGATTAAGTATATTGTCCTGGTAAAGAGATTGACAAATGTGTCCCGGTCGGAGGTAGTCATGAATATCTTTCCCAATTTCAACTTTAATACTTTACACATAACATCCATGGCGATTTGAATTTGGGCGGATGAGTCCCAGTGCTCATCCTTGGTGCTGGCCTTCGATTTCGATTTCCCGGGACCCCGTCGGGCTGGGGCAGCTGTAGGGGGTCTCTCTGCTAGTTTTGTCTCGACTGCAGACAGAGTCCACTGCAGCAAAAATGCGTACATTTCCAACAGCTGCTTGTGGTGCTGTACAGCGTCGGTTTCGTCGGACTCGATGTCATGGTGAATGATGTCGGCTTCGACGGCAAGGCCCGAGACAACAAGATCTAGAATCTTACTGAGGGCCTTTGTAGGGAGTAGGGAAGAGAATCTAGAGAGTTTAAAAAGTTCAGCGTCTGGTTCTTGCCGAAAAGGAAGTTTATGTTGTTGAGAAACGGGAGAGGTTGGGGCACACTTGAGGAGAAATTGCAACGAGTCGAAGAAGCTGCTTCTTGCAAGGCCTTCTGGGTTCTCGGCCACAGCGTCGACAATGGGGTTCAGCACGCCATTTATCAGGGAGCTGGTCAGCGCTTCGGGGTCATTTTCGCAGTCCAGCAGTTCGGGGTCTGCCTCTGGGGTGGGAACGGAGGCGGGGTCGCTCAGGTAGTATTTGAGGGATTCATTGATGTCGAAGTCCATAGTGTCATCCGTCCATATAAACGGGGTAGTAGCATGTACCTTGGGACGAAAGGGGAGAGAGTTGCGGGAGATAGAAAAGACAGACGAGGGTGAGGGTGGTTGATAGTCCGGATGTTTGTCTGGCGAAGATGCGAAGGTCAACGTTAATAATGCGCTGTTTTGTTTGTGTTTTGCCTCTTTGGGACGGCCCAGGCGGCGCTGTTTTCTGCCCGGCATGGTTAGTGGCCTGTATTGCGCATACACCGTCAATACACTTCTATATGCTCTGCAGTCTGGGTGGGTTGAGCAAGCTGTGCAATGTCAGAATGCTCTAACTGTGGATAGTTCTTCGGATTGCATCATATAGGTTGATATAATTGTTCTTTTGTTCTGTAGACACCAACTCTGCTGCTGCGAGGCAACTGCCATCATATAGCGTATTGTAATCCCATTTCCAAGGTTCAATGCTGTTGCTGGGGTATGGTAAACATAAAATACAGCCATTCCCCATGCAGCCGGATCCCTTGCTGTTTTATATAAACAACTCAAACTCTAAAACGACGCGACACTTTCGCGACGCCAGACATGGAAAAATCCAATCTACTATTTACCATTTCTCCATCTGTGACAACCACACGAAAATAGAGGTATACGTGCGACGCAAATCTGCAATTGGTCAAAATTAAGAAGCTGCAGTGCCGCTGGCTGGGCATCAGAGGGTAGCTGTCATTCCGACAGAGCAGCTTATCGTCTCCAAACCCCGTGCCCAAAGATGACCACAGCCCGATACACAAGTCAACTTGGCTACAGTGGAAGGCTGAACATTGTCGACGTCGGGGAAGAAGGCCGTGGATCTTTTGACACCGAAACTGGCGAGAGAATAGGCCCTAGTGATGAGGACTTTCAGAGCGTTGGCAGTGAGGGGCAATCGGATCTGTCTGAAGAAAGTGAACTGGAGGAGCTGGATGAATCTGTCGCGGAAGACATGAGGAAGCTTGAAAACACATTCAAGGGCATCTCTAGCAAATACAGATTGATCAATCGTATTGGAGAAGGTTTGTTGGCTACGTTACTACTTCATATCCCACCCATATCAAACAGTATCCGTGACAAGATGCTGATATTCTTTGAAGGAACGTTTTCTACGGTTTACAAGGCTGAAGACCTTTTGTATGATGAATACGACAATGATTGGGACTGGGAGAGCAAATCCGAAGAACGACAACGTGAGAGAAATATGAACCCAAGTGACAGGGCGCGTTTAAAATCCCACCGGAGGGGGAAACGGAGGCCTCATTACGTCGCCCTAAAGAAGATCTATGTTACCAGCAGTCCAAGCAGGATTCAAAATGAGCTCGAGCTTTTGAACGACCTCTACGGCAGTCGTTCCGTCTGTCCCCTCATTACCGCCTTTCGATACCTAGACCAAGTAGTGGCTGTGCTGCCCTACTTTCCTCATACCGATTTCCGTGTCCAATATCGCACATTCCTTGTCTCTGATATGCGCCACTATTTTCGCTCTCTCTTTTCCGCCCTCCACGCTGTCCACAAAGCTGATATAATTCACCGTGACATTAAACCAACGTTAGTGCTTTCATTGACAATCTGTCTTTGGCATGACTGATTGCTGATGGCATATCCAGTAACTTTCTATACAACCCAAAGCTTCGCCGGGGTGTTCTCGTGGATTTTGGCCTAGCAGAGGTAAGTTGATTCCACTACATGAAATTTCCATGGTATTTTGGATAGAGCTGAAACTCTCAATGATCAATTAGCGCGAATACCTTGGCGGGGAGCTTTGCCATTGTGCCCAGAACTCCACAGCAAGCAGATACCGCACTTCCTACCTCAATACGCACCTCCAATCCGGAGCCGTGTCGACTGGATATCCCAAAAACGACTCGCGCCCTTCACGACGAGCGAACCGTGCCGGAACTAGAGGTTTCCGTGCACCAGAAGTCTTGTTTAAATGCACATCGCAAACGACAAAAATCGATATATGGTCTGCCGGAGTCATTCTGCTGACGCTTCTTGGACGACGGTTTCCATTCTTCAATTCAGCAGACGATGTGGACGCGATGATTGAGATTGCCAGCATATTTGGATCCCGCCGCATGAAAGCTGCAGCAGCATTACACGGACAGGTCTTTGAAACGAGCCTCCCCACCATTGGTGAGAAGGGGTACACCTGGGAGAAAATTGTTTTATGGTCAAGCTGCTTGGAGCAACTCACAGAGAGCGAAAAGCAAGCTACCCGCTTTCTCGCTACCCTCCTAGAATTAAACCCAAGCAAAAGACCTAGTGCTAAGGAGGCCTTACGCCATGAATTTTTCACTCACCCGGAAAATGAAGACCTGGCCTGGGAAGCTACTGGAGATAGAGAGGGCGGTGGTGAGCAAGCAGCAGAAGCAGCAACGAAAGAGCAGGAGCAAGATGAAGACGCCGCTGATGCAGAAGCGGCTGATGAAATGCATTTGGTGTGACACGATTGATTATATGTTTATATCGCTGGCGTTTTCAGGGGCGCAACGGGGGGTTGGGTAAGGACGGGTCAGTGTCAAATATCAGTTGTATTCTACGGATGCAAAACAGCAGCTCTCAATACATGTACTACTAAAATCATTTCTTGGTGTATTCTTCTTCTTCAATGTTCTATCCATATGCCTTGCTGACTAAATCTGCAGAAGTGATCAACCCATGTTTACCGTCTTCGCTTAGGTCGGGGTGGACGTCATAGAAGCAGCTTTCCAGGTTTCTCTTCATCGCCAGACTCAAGTCAACGTCAACAAACAAACACTCCTTCCAGTGCATCTCAGCTCTTTGAACTTGGCCGCCGGTGAAGGTTATCTATGAAATTTTGCAATCGTGGTTCTTTGAAAGCCAGCTTATTGAGAGCTCTAGATTTCGCACCGACCCCGCATACTTGACGTGCCCCGTACAATCGCAGCTAAACCCCGCAAATATTTACTCTCATCTTTCAAACTGTCGACCCGCAGTAATATCATCTATATTTCCCTTGCTCTTTGCATAGGCTTGCCGTCAGCCCTCTACGGAAGCGTTTTCTCCCCGCATATCGAATTCCTCGGCAGCATCTTCCTACTACCTTATCACAGCTACGAAAAATTTGCAGCAAACCCCGCCACCACGAATCACTTCATCAAAAGATCCATCAACATGGCCTGGCAATGCTCGGGAAAGACTAATTCACAACTTATCAATAATTTATTCAAAAATGCGATTATCAAGCACGAGAGAGTAAAGAAGGCTATGCTTGATGTAAGCATCATAACTGCTCAGTTTGCCTTGTTTCTGGGTGTTCTCGATGTTTGGTTGTTTGCGAGCAGGCACGCAATACATATTGATGGAATATCCCCTTTATTGCAACATCGCCACGTCGACAACCCTATCAAGAGCATTTCCAACTTATAGCTAGTTTGCTCTTTAAGACGCCATCTTGCCTTTTTCTATCGAGACTTGCTCAACCACACCATGGACCTCTTTCATAGCTCGGTAGCTAACGGCACACCTCCCAGGTCGATCGCGGCGACTACTGTCCCGCCAGCCCGTATGAAGACTCACCTCAATCAATCGGGTACGCCGCCACAATCTCCGCCCCGCACATGCACGCGAACGCCTGCGAATATCTCCTCCCGTACCTGCACCCCGGCTCGCGCGTGCTGGACATTGGTTCAGGCTCAGGCTACCTGACCCATGTCTTCGCCAATCTAATTACCGATGAAAGCTCCCCTACCACCTCCTCCGACGGCCATGTCATTGGCATAGATCACATAAAGGGTCTCACAGACATGTGCAACACAAACATGGCCAAATCAGAGTCAGGTCGCCAGATGCTGGCATCAGGCAAGGCACGTTTCGTTCTTGGCGATGGACGGCTTGGATATCCGGAGGGCGGGCCGTACGATGCCATCCATGTCGGCGCGGCGGCAGAGCTGATGCATCCGACGCTAATTGACCAGCTGAAAGCGCCAGGGAGAATGTTTATCCCTGTTGATGCCGGTGGAGAGGATGGAGTGCGCTCGTCGTCGATTGGCCTGAGGAAGTCGCAGTATATATGGGTGGTGGATAAGAAGGAGGATGGGACTGTAGAAAAAAATAGGGTTTTCGGAGTTAGTTATGTGCCATTGACGGATGCACCGAGGGAGAAGTATTAGAAAGAAGGGGGGGGATGATGATGATGACGATGATAATGATGGGGCTTTTGTTTTGATAGTTCGATATTTTTTGTCGCTTGATATTGCTGATTTTACTGGGAAAACTACTTGTACTAATTTGACAGAAATATGGGCAGCTGAAAGGTTTCCTTTTTGTCTTTGCTTTTCATTCAGATTTCGACACGAGAGTGAAAACACAGGCAAGGCGCGTGTGCTCCAAATTGGATTTGCTCAATGGCGAGGCAGAATAGGTATTTGTCTACCCAAATAGCCAAAGCAAATTTGTATCTCTTACTTGATACGTGAGCTCTCTCGTTAAAGCTAAATATGGGGGTAAGAGAAACGGGGATGCTTTGATCATTCCGACCTATGGGAGGTGCTCGAGACGCGGGTAAACACTGAGCAGTTGTATACATCGCTGAATGGTCCCCTCGGCCTGACCCCTTACTCCTCCTATTGGGGATTTCCCTCACAAATAACAAGCAACAATCGGAGCGCGGACGGTGACTATTCCATAGAGACCAGTCTTATAAATGTAAGCTACGCAAAAGTGTCAAGATACGATATATACTTGTCAAGGAGCAACGGATCTCAAGACATACCGAGCCTGCCCAGCACCTGTAGTTTCAGTTAGACAACTCAGTCCCGAGGGAGAGAAAACTCCCGAAGTTGGGAAAGCGGGACATCTCAATGTGATAGATTTCTTGGTGAACGTCCCGCATTACGTCGGGTGCTGTCCATCGAGTTTGCAGCATAGCGCAATTTGCCGGACTTTATTCAAAGCCGGCATTGCTTCGACGCCCAGCCTCAGCAGTATTTCTATGTCACTTTGCTTCTTTAACGACTCTTTCATTTCATCATCTCACTCTTTGCTTTCCCCTCTTTTATCCGTCTCTCAGTCCTCTCGCTGTACCGATCCGCAAAGAGATCAAAGTGCGGCCTCATCAACACGGTATACTTCACAAACTCCTCCATACAATCCACTAGGCGATCTCTATTTCCGCTAGGCATCAGCCTCTGATCATCCGGCTGTCCTTCGTCTGGAAATTGCGTATAGGCCTTTGGTATGGAGGATTGGTTCGGAATGGTGAACATGCGCATCCAGCGGCCAAGAATCCTCAGTGAGTTGACCGCATTGAATGACTGCGAACCACCGCAGACTTGTGCTATGGCGAGGGTACGGCCTTGGGTAGGACGGACGCTGCCAGTGAAAAGAGGAATCCAGTCAATCTGGTTTTTGAAAACGGCTGTCTATGTCGGCGGCCAAAGAGTTAGCGTCCGATTCGTCGCCATTGTGAACAGCTTCGCTTTGAGATGTTTGCGGCCCCGAAGGGGTCAGGCTCTAAAGGGGTCAGGGGTATGTCCAAACGTACCAAATTGCCGTGCTGCTCTGGAGATACCCAGACCTGACCGTTGCTCCATCTGCTGAGCTCCCTGAGCTCCTGCACTTTCGGATGGTCGTGCTCTGTATCGTTCTTCACTGGGAGTCCTTCCGGGTCAAAGACGCGCACATCACACCCAAGTCGGAAAAGGATACGAGAGGCTTCATATGCCACGAGTCGAGAATAAGATCTGCTTCATCTGTTAATCCTTGGATATGAAAGTTATCCTACGAAAGCGCAGCCGGTCAGGGAACCAAAAAGGAAAGTAAAAGATCACCGACCTTCTCCTAAGGCTGCCATACAACACGAGCACCTTTAGCCTCTCTTTCGTATTTGCCAGATCCCTCCTTGCCATATCCATAGCTACTTGCAGCTCAAGCTGATTTACCCAGTCATCCGCCCTGTCTTCGGCTAAGACGAATGGACGGTATGTCTTGCGAATGTGCGGATCATCCTCAATTTCAGATAATGACAGCGAATGTTTCTCTGACAAATGCATATCTGCAAGCGCGGAATTTATACCAGTATGTTGCGTTTCCTTGATTTGAGTGCCGGTAGAATGAACCATTCTAGCAGGTAATAGTAAATGGCGCGACGAGCCAAAATATACGGCTCTCGCAGACCTTTGAATGAGGCACAGCAGGGGCAGGCGATTCATCGAGTTTATGCCGAAGAGGTAAACAGAGCAGCAGAAAAACAATGTGGATTGGCAACTGTTCAATGGTTATCGAGATGTCTATATAATTCCCCCTTGAATCTAAATCTATATCCTTCTGGAAGCAAAACCTTCAAGTCGCACTCTTGGCGAGCCAATCGGCTTAGGCCAGTGACATTTAAGCTTAGTATTTAGCTTATCCAATCATAGCGGCATATCTCTCCCCGATTCAGGGGGGAACTATCACCAATACACATTTCAAACAAAAAAAAGATGAAGCTGTTTTTATTTATTTATTCCTGTTTCAAATGCTAGTAAATCATTTCAATTAAGAAAACTTCAATGTCCTATGAAATCAAAAAGCAGCAGTCCAAAGCTCACCTCCTACAGCACTAAGGTATCTCAAAGACATGGATGCCATATACGCGGTCTGCATGTATTATAAAACGCCCCTCCCCAAAGATAGAAACGAATTGTGTGTATAAAGACCTAAGACGCCACTGCAAAAGACTGATAGCGAGATGGGCTAATGCTCGTCTAGATCAGGTGTAATAAGACAACGGAAAAAATAGAGCATGTTTAACTGAGGTCTCCGATAATAGAAAGGGAAAGACGGGTAATGAAGATATATTATGCCATGAAATAAAAAGAAGAAGAATAAGAAGAATAACACCGACGAAAACACCTCCCAAAAACCGGGGAATAATTCTAGCCAAAGGGGAAACCACCAGGGAAACCACCAGGGAATTGGAACCCTCCCTGAGAGAACTTGAAATGCTGTCCTCCTCCTCCCTGTTGGAAGAAGAACTGTTGCCCACCACCATGACCAAACGGGCTACCCTGGAACGGATGCCCGCCTTGTCCTTCTGGATCATTGGGATCATCGCCACGATCGAAACGTGCGCGCAACTCCGGGTTGGACAGGACCTCGTACGCCTCATTAACGGAAGCCATCTTCTTCTCTGCATCTTCTTTGGAAATGCCCTGTGAGTGTGCCTTGTCGGGGTGGAATTGCTTGGTCATCTTGCGATATGCGCGCTTGATGGTCTTTTCGTCGGCTTCGCGGTCGACGCCGAGTACCTTGTAGTAGTCCTTTTGTTTCGAGCGTTTGTGGAGAGTGAAGGCTTTTTGAAGGAGGTTTTGGATTTCTTGGGAGTTGGAGTGATGTTCTTTAGCAAGGTTGAGAGTCTGGATGGCTGGTTCGAATTCATCGGCGTCTATCTGGGCTTCGCCTTTGGCTAATAGGCCGTGGAGGGAATGAGGATTTAGTTGCAAGGCTTCGGTACAGTATGGTTGCGCCTTTTTCTTCATCTTCATCTGTAATCGAAGCTAGGTTAGTAATTTTCCCCTCTCATTAGCAAACGAGGATATTACATAGCACGAACCTGTCTGTATGTTTCGCAAGTTTTCTCGACAAGATTGTTATAGAGCATGTTTGGCGCCTTTGGATGTATGTGACCAGCCTCACGAGCAGCTTCAACATCCTCCTTCACATCCTGAAGCAGTCCTGTATCTTCCTTGTTTCCTACCAAGATCTCAGCGGCCTTGCTAAATTTCCGTCCTTCGCGAAGACTATCGAGGCTAGCTAGCCGTTTCACAATCTGCTTTTCCCTTCTAAACAAACGGCTACACGTTTTCGAGTCCGGATCCGAATGGAGACATTTTCTCATCTGACTAACCCCACGCTCCGTGTCCGCTAACGAGTAGAAAAGCATGGATGACATTTGTAGATGCGGTTCTACAGAGCCCGGCGCCATTTGCAAGACATGTGCTAGATCACTGATACCCTCTTGTATCTCACCCCGCTCAAAGCGGCAGCGTGCCCGCATCTGCCGCAAAGGTAACGACTGGCTTGCCTTCATGATAGCAACCCCGGATTGCGATACGCAGGTCTCCCAGTCACCCTTCTTCTCCGCTTTTTCAGCCAAAACCGCCGCCCCTTGCGCCTCTTTCAATTCTTCGATTTCCTCCGCGGTATTCTTCCCGGCGGCCATTAGGTCTTTCTTTGCAGCAGCCCAGTCCGCCGATTTCATCCGGATGCGCGCCCGCTGCAGCAAGGCACCCTCGAAGTCCGGTTTGATTTTGAGCACCTCGTCGAAATCCAGCAATGCCTTTGCATTTTTCCCTAGTGAAAGGTAGGTTGCGCCGCGCTGGAATATGGTCAGGTAGTTAGCGGGATCGCGAGTGATAGCTGCGTCGAAATACGGCAGCGCATCGAGAGGGGCGCCATTGGCCAGGTGTGTTTTTGCGGTCGAGATGAGGGAGGAGAGCGGAGTATCTGAGGGGATGTTAGATGGCTGGAGACCGTTGGCGGTAGAGATTATAGCAAGGAGGAAGGTAAGGGTCTGGAGTCGGAGAATCATGGTGACGATGAGGAGGCGGGAGTCATCGATAAGAAAAAGGCGGAGGGGGGATTCAAGGGCAACCGCTCAATGCGCCTGCGGAGATATTGCCCGTGGGCAAGTACCAAATCTATATGTGACAGGTATATAAAAGGAGCAAGGTAATAGACGACTAAGTAAAGAAAAAGGAAACAGATAAAAAGCGTGACAGGTGCGGACGAGAGAAACAAGAGAAGGGCGCAGCAGCAGAAGATATATAGTTTCCCGTATACTCGAGCAATGGCCGATGATGCCACTTGACTTCAAACTTACCGCAAGTCTGGCCTTTACGCAGTACGGTCACAGCGGTACCGGAGGATAGTTGTTCCGATAATTATTTACAGCGGCATCACATGACCTAGCCCTAATTCGGGATATCAAAAAGACATCGGTGACAGCTGCAACTAGGTACATACTCACCAGACAGCATACTCTGATCTTGGCTAGTATTGCGACCGTTTGTCCGAGTATGTTTAGTGCGCCGTGGATATGCTTGCGGTGTATCTCTCGGTCCCTGCGCCTGACGCAGAGAAGGCAATGGCCCCAGCAACTCCGCCTTAATACTACTACTACTGGTATAGTTCTTCTCTGACGATTCATAAACAGTTGTATTGACCTAAATGCTAATCTTTAATCTAGTCACACCCCCTGAAGCTGCCATTTCATCCATTCTTCTTAACAGGGCACGTACAATTGCAAACGAACATGAATCCCTCACCTCGAAACTGGCCGAGACCTTCGACCCCAAAACCGCAAAGCGCGCCGGAGAGCTAGCCACCACGGCCGCCGCGTTGAGAGAATGGGACAAGGCACACGAGGTTAGACCTACAATCAATCTGCACAATTTTCCTCTAATGGACCATACAAACTAATCACACTCGCCGCCAGTCCATCACGGAATTAAACTCCCTCCTCTCTGACCCCTCCACCGACTCCGAACTCCGCACCCTCGCCCTCGAAGACCTTGAAACAACAAAATGCTCCCTAACTTCTCTTTCTTCAAATCTCAAACAAGCCCTAATCCCCCGCCACCCCTTCGCCGACCTCCCGTGCCTCCTCGAACTCCGCCCCGGCGCCGGCGGCGACGAGGCCGGGATCTTCGCCAACGAACTGCTCCGCATGTATACCCTCTTTTGCGCCTCCCGCAATCTGCGAGTCAACCTGCTAAAGAAGGAATCCGATCAAGCCGGTGGCAGTGGTGGGTCAGAAGACAAACTCGTCGAAGCCGTCATGGAAATCGAGACTCCGGGCTCCTACGAGACGCTGCGCACAGAGGCTGGCGTGCATCGTGTGCAGCGTGTTCCCGCCACTGAAAGTAAAGGGCGTACACATACCAGCGCCGTCAGCGTCGTGATTCTGCCGTCCATCCCTACCGCGGGTGAGGGGGATAGTGAGCTGAACTTCGACGACCCGACCTCGGACTACTATGTTGACCCCGCCGAGGTGAATGTGGAGAAGATGCGTGCTGGAGGTGCTGGAGGGCAGCACGTCAATAAGACCGAGTCTGCCATTCGTCTTACACACGTGCCCTCCGGAATTGTGGTGTCAATGCAGGATTCACGATCGCAGCATGAGAATAGGCGCAAGGCATGGCATGTGCTGCGGGCAAGGATCGCACAGCAGCGGCGCGAGGCGAGGGAAGAAGAGATGGTGAGGCTGAGACGGGGAGCAATGGGAGGAGTGGGTAAAATGGGCCGCGGGGATAAGATTCGAACCTACAATTTTGGACAGAATCGGTGTACAGATCATCGAAGTGGGTTGACATTGCATAACTTGGGAAACGTTATGGAAGGGGGTGAGGGATTGGAGAAGGTTATGGACAGTGTAAGGGAGTGGTTGGTGGATCAGGAGGTTCAAAACGTGTTTGCGGAGGAGCAGATGAAGTTGGCGGAGCAGAGTGGGAATGTCAATGGAAAGCAGGGTACGGTGGGTAAGGGGAAAGGCAAATAATTCCTTGATAGGGTGAATGCTTTGCTTTGCTCACTCTATATGCCTTGATTTCTTTCTAAATCAAGCTCATGACTTTGATTCCTGTACATTAGATAAATAGATATACCTAGTTGATTCCCCTTAGACAATAGACACGTTATTAATGAAAATATACGCAATAAGATTTATGAATATTTCTTTGAAGGATGATACAGTATTTGACTACGGATGAGTCTATATTCTAAATGCAGCTTTTCGGAACGCGACGAGATAAAAAAGAAAGGAAAAGGTGAATATACAATTGACAGCCCAGAAACATCTAAATATACTTTCTCTCTGGATCCAGCAAGTCCAATCCCTCCATCGTTTTCTCATACCTGTTGCAAATCGACAAAGGTCAGCACTAGCTCCGGTGTGAATTTCTCAATGATAAATAGAACTATGCAGTCCCGATAATAATAAGGGGTAAAAAGAATTCTTACATGGTAAACACAATCCCTCCGCTCATGACTAGCCGTGCTAGGCGGGGGAGAGCGCCAGACCAGAAGGTTAATATACCCTCGTTCTTGAAAATGTTCGCCGCGCAAACGAAGCTGTTCTTATAATTCTTCCGCGCCTCGATAGATTGCATTCTGAGAGACGCATATCAGCATCCTCCTTGAATAACTAACTGAAATAGGAGGGCTGGGAAAAAGACTCACCTCGTCTTAACCGTATCCAAGGGTTGCGTCACATATCTGCCACATGTCAGTCCCCTCGATCCATCAACATAACCTCATATAACCGTTATACATACACAGTAATCAGTCCCGCCAGGCCGCCAATCGCAAAAGTGCTCACAGTCCCCAACTTCTCTCCCGGCTCCACGTAGCCCTGCGCAAACTGCCTCAGTGTGGTATAACTGCCAAACCGTGTCGCGGAGTTTGCCGCTTGCCGGGCAGTCGTGGGCACGAAGCCCTGGAAGAACGCGGGGATTCCGCGCTCACGGAAGATGAGTGCTGTGCCGTGCAGGAAGCCGCGCATACGTGGGTTAACGGATTTGCGGTCGTCGATCCTGCAGTGCGTAGACGATGGTTTAGTCAAGTGTGTTCGGGAGAGAGTTGGTAAAGAAGAGCACATACAGTTGCGTCTTGATGCTCTCAAATGGCGTCACGGCCAGTAATGACTCTGTAAATCCAGCGCCAAAGCCCGCCATCACTGTCCGTGGGCCGGAGATCTTGCCGTTTTCATCTTGTAGCAGCGCCTTGAAGAAGTCGAATGCGACGAATCCTACAAATCACGTCAAACCACGGTAAATCAATATATGTCCCAATCATACACAGACATCCAATTGTGTACGTATTGCTCGGATCCCCGTGTGATGTAGTGTATATACTTACGGATCCCCGCCTTCAACGAGTTACCGACGATCAGGGTGGTGCAGCCCGCATACCACTGGCGGCCAAAGGGGGGCCAGGGCAGCTTCTTTGAATCCGGCAGCCGGCGGTTGAGCTGTGTTCGTGTCTTGGCGACTATGTACGGTTGTCAGCGGTATATGGCAGGATTGGACGGGCTCGTTGTGATTCATCAGGATCAGGTCCTGCTGGGGATATGCCGGGGTAGTCTCATACATTCCGCAGGATATGTAATGGCTATATATTAGATAGTTAGGTTGAATCCATCCTCCAAAAATCTCCAGCAAACAGAAAGTGTAGCGTAATGTAAATGCGGTGCAATGACTGGGTTGTGACGTACAAATTTCAACAGCGCCCGCCGTCGAGCCCGCGATGATTGACCGCAGGCTGCTGGGCTGTGCAATTTATGCGGGTTAGCAATTGGATTTTCCCAATAAAAAAAGTGAATGAATCGGCATAAAGTAATACCTTTGGTCTCTGATCGGTCTCCGAGGTGGCCATGGCGGAGTATATGTACTGTGCCGTGGGAGGAAGAACAAATTCACCAGGGTTGTTTTTGAGATCGGATGGCTGCTCCCAGCGAAATCGGAGTGACGTTTTTGGCGGCGGTTAACTTAGGCTGCGCGGTTATCTGGAGCTCGGCTCGGCAAACATCATCCAACCTACGTAATAATAATAATGATAGAATGAGCGGAACAGATTTAAAGCTCGAGAGCGCGCGGCGGAGTATCAATTGAGTTGATATTAAATTTTCATCACTCGCGTACGAAATTACAAGCTAGAATCAGACTACAACATCAAAACTCTACTACGTATATCAATTCAGAAATCAATTTGCAGAAGAGAGACAGACTTGTCATTGTTTCGGCTACATAGATAGATGCTTCACATATTGGGAGGTGCAAAACAATAGTCAATAGCCAGGCTACTGCATCCACGTCCAATAGTTCACCCAATATGTCCACATCCATTGTCTCCCAGCTGGCTTTTTTTGTTGATTTTTTAGCTTTTTAGTCTACTTCCACTTTTTTCTTTCTTTCTTCTGCGTACTTTGGTTTGCTATGTCGGGCACCGCGACTATCCTGCGAACATCGAATAGTCGAGGTTGACAAACAGTTGACATTGATAAAATTCGGATCAGCGACTTTTGGCGAGTAAGTCGTTCATGTAGGGTGGCTGTGGAATAAACGGCATCGATCCACTAGCCAGGGGGAAACGGCGGATAGTTGTTGACAATTGCTGTAGGGATCGGAACAAATAGTATCCGGCCCTCGGGGGTTGTATACGAAAAAAAGGGTGTAACTAAGTATATCACAAGAAGTTAAGGGGGAAGCCGTCCGCAAGGAAATGTTGCTCGATGGTCGGTGTTTTCTCGAAAGGGTTGGCGATTTTCTGCTTGCCGTAAAGCAGAACCGTTGGGATACCAGACCAGGGACGGTATGGTATCGTTGGCACAAGCCACCGAGATATTAACACCACACATCGGATAAATGAACCAGAACGCCTTCTTCCTTCAAACCTGCGCTCAATTGCCGAAGAGATATATCACCCTCAACATCGCCTTTGCAGATCATTCGTGAATAATGGAATATATCGCAGGAAAACTAAACGCGTGCTGTCGAGGAAGGAATTACCCCGCGGAAAACAGAGCGAGCATCAAAACCACGTAAGATCCACCAGATATGCCGAGCCGAATGGAAAAAAGCGTTTAAATAAACAAGGAAAAGTGTAAAGGGGAAATATGATACATATCCCGCAGCATTACCATGAATCGTGCACGTACAGAAATGTTGATCATGCCAAGCAACAAGACTTAATAGTAGAGTTCAGAGCGTCGGGAGAGAAGGTTTGCAAATACTGCAGGGACAAGGATGATAACGACGATGATAATATGCGGTCAATGTGAGATGGGTATCCGAGGTTGTCAAAGTGGTACGTAATCATAAAGGCATGCTCTCGAATGCGAATAACTGTGAGGAAGTAGACAAAAGGACAGCAACGGGCTCGAGAGAATCGTTCCAGCCAGTATCGCAAAGGATACCGATGCCGAAACACATGCTAAGGGCGGTTACGAAGCAGGAGCAGAAGCGGCGGGATTTTGCCGCGGTGCAGTTCCATTGTGGCGATGGTTGTCGCCGTGTCCACCCCGGTGTGCTCCACGACCTCCACGGTACGATCCGCGACCTCTATTGGAAGGGTACTGGTGCTGGCCTTGGCGGCGATTGTAGGCTTCAGGGTTATTGTGCTGAAGGGGTGCGGAGGCTTGCTGCTGCTGGGCCGGGGCGTTGGCAATCGGTCGAGGAATGTTCTCGGGGGCGTCATAAACATAGAGTTTTTTGTCAATGGACTGAGGGATTGGTTGGATTTCGGTTCCCAATTCCTGCTCAATCTTGTACAAATTATACCTGTCATCCCAATTGATAAGATTGATAGCCAAACCCAAGTGTCCAAACCGGCCGGAACGACCAATTCGGTGGAGATATGTTTCGGCATTCTTAGGGAAATCGAAGTTGATGACAACGTTGACGGCCTGAATGTCGATACCACGAGTCAACAAGTCTGAGCAAACCAGGTTTCGGCAAACACCGTTCCGGAAGTCGTGGAAAACACGGTTTCGGTTATGCTGCAGCATCCTGGCGTGAGAGTAGAAGCATGAATAGCCCAATTCAGTAATTTTCTTGGCGAGCAGTTCGACACGGTTGGTAGAGTTGCAGAAAATGATAGACTGGTTGATTTGGAGCTTGGAGAAGAGAGTGTTCAAGCAGTGCACTTTTTGCTTTTCCTCGACGAAGGCATAGTATTGGGTAATACCACGAAGGGTAAGCTCGTCCATGAGATTGATTTCGTAAGGGTTTTTCATGTGCTTGTCCTATAATGTTATGGAAAATGGTTAGGCATTATGCAGCTGCAAATAAAATGCAAGTAACCACTTACCTTAAAAGACTTGACAATCAGTGGGAAGGTGGCACTGAAAAGCATGACCTGGCGATCCTTGGGGTGGAAAGACAGCAATTGTTCAATGACAGGAGTGAATTCAGGGGAAAGAAGCTTGTCAGCCTCGTCCATGACGAAGGTCGAGCACTCTGACAAGTCTGCAACGCCTTTACTCGCGAGATCCAGGATTCTGCCAGGGGTGCCAACAATGATGTGTACAGCGTCGTTCAAACGGATAATATCATCTTGGAGTCCAGTTCCTCCGGTTGTGACCATGACATTGATACCCAGGTGTTTGCCAAGAGTTTTGCATACTTGCGATGTCTGGAGGGCAAGTTCTCTGGTGGGCACGAGGATGAGGGCTTGTGTCTTTGAGTTTTTCGGGTTTGTGCGTTCAAGGCTGGGTATAACAAAAGCTGCTGTCTTTCCTGTTCCATTTTTGGCGCGTGCGAGGATATCTCTGCCAGTGAGGGCGACGGGTATAGTTTCTTCTTGGATGGGAGATGGCTTTTCAAATCCAGCCTCAAAGATGCCCATCATCAATTCCCGCTTGATATAAAAATCCTCGAATTCCAGACCTTTTGTTGCCGTGACATCCTAACCATATAGAAAAATCCTTTGTAAGCAAAAATTGTAGGGTTCTCTAGGCTGCAGCTGTAGCTGCAGCACAGCAAACGATTGGCACCTCATCTCACCTCAGTCTGAGTCCGGTTATCCTTTGGGGGGGCCTTTAATTGTTCTTTCCATTTTTCTGAGTGATCTCTGCATGGAGTGTTAGTAAGAGAAGTAATCCTGTTTGTTACCTTGAATAGGGGCCAACCCACCCTAACTTTGTGCTATTCAATTGCGAAGCAAGCGCATTGGCCATGGCGAGTGAGAAGGCTCGAAGCCAACGGGGGAGTGGAAGGCGGGAGTAATTTAGGGGTAGTAAGATCGATGTGATTCAAGCTTAGGAGGAGATACCGCCTCGTAGCCTGGCTGACAGCCGTGGTGACGTGGGAGTGGAGTGTGGTTGTGGGAGCAACGAATGTAAGGAGAGAGGAGTGGGCTGCTGCTGTTGTTTCTGTTGCTTTTATATCGAGTTTTCAAATTGGCCAGTGCACGCAGAGAGGGAGAGGTGCGCAGGAGATAGACGGCGGGGTATAAGCGAGAGACAGGGCAAACCAACAGCAGGGTTGGAGTATGGTGTCGTCAATGAAAAGGAGGCGTTTTCCGTGTCGTTGCTGTTGAGAGAGGGGGATAGGTCAATTGTAGGCAGGGAGGTGGTGTAGGTGGGTGTAGTCGAGGGAAGAAAGAGCCCTTTGACTCGAGTAACAGGTGACTTGCGGGTCAGCGGAGTAGTTATCTATGTCAATTGTAGGTAATGGGATGTGGAAGTGAAGCTTCTTTTACTGTTTTTTCAGGTGTGCAGGAGCACTGAGAGATCAGTCAAGATAGAGAAGAAAGGGAGAGAGGAGAGAGGAGAGGAGAAGAAGAGAGATGAGATAGACCTGCACAACAGAAAGAAAGGAAGAAAGAAAGAACCTTCCAGTGGGCAGCAGGCCGGGAATCACGGGATCTGCCGAGAACAGCCTAGCGTGCCAAGAGATACCATGACGCCAGCTACAGCCCAGTACATATACACATACCACATACATGTACCATGAATAAGGTATATATCAACCAGTGTGTTCATTATTAAGACCGAAAGAATGCTCTCGTTTGTCTCTTGTTATTTCTATATCATGCGCACCCGTAGATAAAGATGTCATATGCTCCTATGTCTAATAATCTAATAACGAAAAAATCAAACCCCCCCCCCCGCCCCGGCGATAGCAATGCAACAATAATGGATATATGTTATCAAAAAGAAATTACCAAGAAAAGAACGGGGCTCAAGAAGAAATCATATTATGGGAAGCCGCAATATAAAGACAATTCTTCATCGGGAAAACGGTAGCGTCGTCTGTCCTCGTTCCGGCTCGGCAAGTCTGCGCAGAGGAAGATTAAAATACCAGTTAGCTTCATACCTTCACTTAATTTCAAGGGGAAGAAAGAGGGTTGGAAGAGGCAGCATCCTCGAATGGGACTGAAAAAGAAAACATACTCTTTGACTCTGACATCCGGCGCAGGTCGGATATCATGCCGTGCTCCCGGCGTAATGAAGATAAACTGCCGTCCCACTGACCGTCTTGCCGCTACCATCTATTATGCATATAATTCATCAGTAACCTGTATAGGGATAGATAACAAAAAGGAAGCCAGCCGACTCACCAGCATCTCAATGCTCATCTTCCGGTTGATATGGTCCATGTACACGTCACTAATAGGAAAACAAATCAGTATAAAATCACTAAAGAAACGAGCCCACTCAAACCACTTACAACTCGTCTAGGCACCGAATAGGCGACCCCATCGCCTCCCACAGTGCCAAAAGCAGGCATATCTGCGAAAACGACTTCTCCCCTCCTGACAGCGTCTTGGCCCCCCGCCCCTTGCCGCTCTCCTTGGTAATGTCCGGCTCGATCTGGATATCCAGCAGCTTGTGCGTGTGGTCGGACAGAACTTGGCCGCGGAAACTCCGTTCGCTCAGCAGATACGTGAATTGCAGTTTGGCCCGCGCAGTGATGAGAGAGCGGAAGCTGTCCCAACGTCTTCGCCGATTCATCAATGTGCTTTTGAATCTCTGTAAAGCATATGTGTCAGAATATCTTTGCAAGCAGGATATTAGAACGGAGGGGAATGAGGGGGCTTACCTGTGCAAGTCCCTCAAGCTCCCCAACCTGCCGCCTGGCGTTTTCATATTTCTCCTCCGCTTCGGCTGCTTCAGTAGCTATCTTCTCCCGATCTCCCACACTGGTTTGATTGACAAGGTCAGCAAACAAAACAACCTAAATGTCAATGAGAACCAAAAAGTAAGAACATACTTGGCATCAAATCTATCAAGGTCCTTCTTCATTCTCTGAAGTTTCTTGTCCAGACTATTCGCCGTCTCCCCCTGATCCACAGCCACGCGCGGGGAGACCGAGCTCGCCTTGGCAGTGAAGTCGACGATGATATCACCAAGCTCCCGCCGCTTCGTCGCAATTTGCTCTCTATCGTGTCTCACCATCTCAAGGTTTTCAATAACAACATTCTTTTCCGTCAAGGCTTTCCTTCGCTTATCCGCAATCCCCGATTGTTCCTTTGCGCGCTCTTCGACTCTGTTCCGATACTCGCAGGTTTCCCTTTCGACTTGGGCGACTTCTCGTTTCTTCTCTTTGAGCTTCTCAATTATACTATCCATTGCATTGACGCTGTCTTCATATGACCGCTCACTAATGCGCTTCTCTTCCTCCGCCTCTTGGAGAGAACTCTTTAATGCATCTAGTCTTCCATCCTCAATGCTATCTCTGTCAAATGCATCTTGAAGCTCTTCAACAAGGTCTTCAGCTCTTTGTGCCTCCACTTGTAGTTGATCTCCCTGTCTTTTATGTCTGACCAGTGCCTGTTTGCACTTTTCAACATGAGTGCGTGCAAGTCGTTGTTGAGTTTCGAGCTCATTGAGGTCCTGCTTCAGTTTATTTACGGCCTCTTGTTGTAGACTGTGGGAACAACGTATAAGTCACAAGGCTGAAGATCGCGTAAAAGAGGAAGAACAGGTGATACGTACTTTATTTGGGACTCAATATCAGTTTTCATCCGGGGTCGCCCTGCATACGCCTGGACTGGAGATTGTGTAGGCTCTCCCATCCGGCTGTAGGACAAATGTATGCCCCTCCGTCTATCCCGTTGGTCGATACAGAAACACCGCTTCACGTTTCTCGGCCGATCGCCATCAAACAGGACTGACGAAGCCTCTTCCAGGTTCTCTATGAGGAGAACTTGCTCAATACCGTGGTTTATGACTAACTGCCGTCGAACCAAGTCGTTGTCGATCTAGACAAATTTTAGAGTCTTGTAACTTGAAAAATAAAAAGATTCTGGTGGCGGAGTTTTCCTACCTCTAAAACCCTCAAAGCCGTATCGAAACGGGAATCAGGTTCGTGAGGCGATGTATCCATGTTCCCATTATCATTTCCGATAAAGATAGGACATTCACTAACAAACAAAGTCAAAAAATCACGTTTAGTGGCACACCTGGAAAGAACGCTTATGACATACCATCCTACCCTCTTCATGATACCCGATAAGATATTAGAATCACTCTTGCTCGTCACCACAAACCCACTTAACGTTCCTCCAAACGAGCTTTCGAGGACTCCAGACCATTTTGGTTTCAAAAGTCGTATATGATGCCCAAGAGGACCGACAGGTTTTCTAGAGAACTTGTATTGTTCCTGTTGAATAGCCCTTAGCAACATGGGCATCTTCTCGTGAAAACCGCCCTGCTGTTGGCCCCTGTCCCTCATAAGACTCCGCAGCCGCCCTTCGGCCTGTTCTACATCAGTTCTCTGCTTGTTAATAGGTTCGCGTTTCGAGTGAAACTCTTGTTCAGCTTTGTTGATGTCCTCTTGTACGCGGTCCAGATCCCTCTGGTGGGCATGGTATTGACTGCGGGCCTCTTGAGCTGCAGCTCTTTTCTCCTCGAGTTCTGCTAGTTTTCTAGCATGACTACCGCCATCTAAATCCTCAAGTCGCTGCTTTTCCTCATCAATTTCTTTCTGTGTATCATTGATCCTTGCCTCAGCAGCCTTCAAGTTTTCACGTATCAAGCGTTGTTGTGCCTGAAATGATAAGAAAATTAGCTACTGAATTTTGCCATGTCATAATCGCTAACGTACCTGGAGTTCATGGCGTTCATTCATAGTCTCGTTCAGCCTGTCTTTTGCACCCTTTCCACGATCCTCTTGGGCTTCTAGTTCGGATTTCGCTTCCCGGACGGCCTCGGTGGCTACATTGTATTCACGATCCGCTTTTTGAAAGACTTCATCGGATTCAGTAACTTCAGACTCCAGTTCTGCGATCTTTCGAGTCGCTTTCTCTATTTGTGCATCATATTCATCCCGTTGCTATATCACGAGTTAGATAAAAGAAAAAATGTGATCATCCTATCCGCGCAGTCTGACTAACCTTCTCTTGTTCTTCAACCTGTACCCACGCCATTTGAGCTCGTAAATTTCTCACTCTAGCACGCATTGACTCATTCTTATCCGAAAGGATAAGCTTATCTTTGGCCTCATTTCTAATCTTCTCCAAGTCCTTAATCTGGTCCAAATGAATCGACAGCTTCGATTCAGTCTGATCGATCGATTCTTCAAGCAGACTATAATCCTGATCGAGCTGCTCCAGCTGGACGCCCTTTATGAAGAACTTGTACTTCTCCGCCGGGCTGGAACTACTTAAGAATTGTCGAGCCATGTCCTGAGAAAGTACGTTCATGGGATTATCGATCTGTAGCGCAAAGTAGTCGGTGATAGAGTCGAGTTCTGATTTCTTCGTCGACACCACCCGTCCACTCGCGCTCTTGACTTTGAACCCGCTCGAGCCGTTTCGCGAAAAGTGACGCTCGATTATAATGGAATTTCCGAATTCGTTGGGATTATACGCGCTATCCCCCTGATTCTTGATTCGAACCACAATCGTAGCAGAGCTACAGAAAATAGTAGACAGTTAGCTTAGCCGTATAAATATACCGACCATTTAGAAGTCATAGGAGCGAAAACAATACATACTCCTTCCCTTCCTTAATAAAACTTTTCAAGCTCTGGCCCCGATTGGTCACGGATGCCTTTCCGCCCAAACAGAGAGTAAGAGCTGTAAGGATCGCGCTCTTCCCACTCCCATTCTTACCCACGATGAAATTGATCAGCGGGCCCAAATCCACAGAGAAGTGCTCATGACACATGAAGTTGTAACAATCTACTCTCTCAATAATACCATGCTCCGCGGGGACATTTTCCATGTTCCGTGAGAAGTTTTCTTGGATATATTGGCTCGCCCGTGCCTCGATAGCTTCTTCGTCGCCGAGATCAATGTCCATATCGAGGTTGGGATCATGGTCGCGATCATTATCATGATCGATGTCGCCGCCATCGGAATCTTCGGGCCCAGAGTCGTTGGGGTTCGGGACGGATGAGGAAGAGTCGGTTGAGTCGCTGTCGCTGTCGTCGCGGGTGGCTAGGACGTTCGACGTGCGCGCTTTTTTTCTCTGTGGTAGTGACGGTGAGCATTGGTGCATCGGTATATAGTATCAAAGGGATAATCTTCCTTACCGGTCCTAGCTGAGAGCCCAGAGGAGCACTCGAGGTGGGCTCATTGGCCTGCTCGAATCGGCCCCTCTTGATGGGAGCCATGGGAGTAAGGGAGATCAGATATAGATATTATCGAATAACGATTCATAAAGAAGGCTAATACTTGCGCACTACTTTCCAGGTTGTTGTGATCGGGTCTCCCGGGCCCAGGAAGCTCTCCGTGCTGGCTGCCGTCAGTGCGTTGGAAAGTGAGGTCTTGATGGGTTTGGGATCTCCTCGACGCGTCGCGTCGAACTGGAGTGCATTTCGATATCACGTGATCTGCAGTTAATGTTGCCGTTTTGGGCTGAGGGTTGCGATATTCCGTTCACAAGCTCTACTCACTAGATCCTGAGGAGTTTTGCCAATCATTATGAGGATCAGAGGAATATGTAGGTACCTAGGTAGGTAGATACATATCTTTACAAGCATGAAAATATGGCTATCACGCAGCTCTTCCGTCATACTCTGCAATAGCATATCATAATACTAGAAACGCTATCTACTAGCTAATACAGTAAGATATAAGAGAAGAGAAGATATCCGTCTCTCTTCCAGCAAGCGAAGAATAGCTAGATAAATAGTCCCGTGGCCATAGAATAGGACGCAATAACCATCGCTTCAAGGATCCATTCAACCTTCATAACAACGAACGGCAAACAAAAGCCGGCAAATACATGTCCGTTCGGCTACCTACCTAGGTACCTGATTTACTGGCTAATCGGCTCCTCCGCGACGTAGTGCAAATACGCACCCAACAGCTTAGTACCCTCGATATAGTTCCGCTTATCGAGCTTCTCGTTTATGGAATGCGCCGCGTCCGTCGAGCTACCCATAGGCAGCAAGAGGACGTTCTTACCGGTGGCTTCTTCGAAAGTCAGGGTAATAGGGATACTATTCATTGATAGGTGTTAGAGATAAGTTATACCGAGATATATTTTGTAGGGGAAATATGCATACCTTCCACCCTCTCTCGTCATATCTGGCTCAACACCAAAGACCTGCTTAACCGCCTTGCTCGCGGCTTGGAAATTCCAGTGCTTGGGGCTAGCCACCCACCACTTGCCATCGTGCTGCAGCGTGCACTCCACGGTATTTTTAGTGTTCAATTTCGCAGCTTCAGCGTTGACATAGTCACACACCAACCGGGTGACATCCTCACTCTCCATATTGGGGACGGTGCGGATGGAGAACTTGCCAATAACTTTAGCGGGGATAACAGTCTTTGCACCTGGGGCTGAGTAGGCGCCTTCGACGCCATGAATGGAGAGGGATGGGAACCGCCACCGCGCCATCAGGGTTTGCTCCTTGGTGGGGAAGATGGAGGTGTTGCTTCCGAGAGACTCGTGTAGGTTGTCCATGGTGTAGCTGATATTGCCATACAAGCTCCGCTCTTCTTCCGTCACGGGCGCTACGAGTTCCTTGATGCCTGGGATCAGAATGTTTCCCTTGGCATCCACCAACTTCGACAACAGGGTGACAAGATCCGTCATAGGCTCGTGGGCTGTTCCGCCAAAGACACCGCTGTGAAGATCCTGTCCCGGCCCGCTGACAGTCAAAGAGTAATAGTTGCAACCACGCAGCCCATAGGTCAGACACGGCTTCTCAGTGCCCAGCCAGTAATTATCTGAAATGCACACGGCGTCCGCATCCTTGAAATACTTCTTGCTTTCAGCCTTGACAAACTCTTCCAATCCCTGAGAACCGTACTCCTCCATTCCCTCAAAGCAGCAAAGCAGGTTAACGGGGAACTCTACGCCGGCCTTCTTATGGGCTTCAATAACGTTTAGCCAGCCCATGACGGGGCCCTTGTCATCTGTGCTACCACGGCCGTACATCCTCCCCTTGTCATCAACAGTAAGTGTGAAAGGTTCCGTGTTCCAGCCATCCTCGAGCAGAGCTGGTTGGACATCGTAGTGTCCGTAGACGAGGATTGTCCGCTTGTTCTTATCATTGCCGTAGCGAGCGAGGACGACAGGAGGGAGCTCCAGATGTTCCTTTCCATGCTCTTTTCCTAAGGGTCGCAATTCAACCTCAGCTCCTAGACGTTTGAGTTCAGCAGCAAGGAATTCGCCCATCTGAAAACTGTTAGCAAGGCGCAACTCGAACAATGGCTCTCTAAACTGGTGCTACTTACTCTGACAACCTCCGCTCTGCTATCATCCTGGGCAGAAACTGACGGGATTGCAACTGCCTGGCGCAAGCCTGCAGTGTTTTCAAGCAGGCAATTAGCAGTCGTCCATGAACCAGATTCAAAATAGTAATAGCAAAATATTTATTATCAAAACTATGGAAGGCAACGGCTGGCATACGCTCAATGAAAGCATCCTGGAGATTATCAACCCTAAACAAAAAACAAAGATGCATCAGCAAGTTGTCTCCACGAACGGTAGTAGATGGTTTTATTCCCTGAATTCTCTTGGTAATAAGAGCACTCACTCCTTGAAAAAAGGTTCCAGCTGGGGCGCCATCTTGGGGTCGTCGATATTTGCGTAGAAGGATCTTCTTGGTATTCTGGGAGTGAGGGCGGGGGCCTGTTGGAAGCGAAAAGGGGGGGACGAGGAGGAGGAGGAGGAGGAGAAGGGTGTTTTGGGCAGAGTACTTAGATATCTTCCCAGGGAGAATGGGGATATAATAATCGAGTGCGCCGCGCGGAGTCTTGTTCCTGGTGGAAGCGAGGCTGCGATGCGACTGAGGGGCAGCCGGGCGGGGAGCATTGGGGAGGGGAGACGGTGGCTAGATGCGGCAACGGCGGTGGTGAGGTTGCATTGGTTGGATTCTCAGGGACATTTACGAGGACGGTTCTTGAGGATCTATTGTTTAATATTATTCAACAAGCAAAAATAAATCAGATTATCAACAGCTAAATAATTAGACTAAAATTCTTATTTTCATGCACACGACACACTTCCATAATCAAGAGAGCTGCGTTTTTGAATTGTTTTCTATTCGGTGATGAATATTGTACTGTACAGACATTGAAAATACACGAAATCTAACAGAAAAACATAACCAGAAGGAAAAGTAAAAAAAAAGGAAAATAGTACAGAGATATAAATCTACAATGAGGTCTAACCGTTTCAAAGCTGCAACCAGAGGGCAGCAGTAACAACGTGTTCGGGAAACATACCTCCGCTCCCAAAACTCGAGAAATAATCCCCCAATGTTGTCGTATATTTATTATAGATCCCTCTCCCACAACTCCTTCCGCAGCTGCCTGTCCTCTCTGGCAATGGTCCGCTTCTTGCCCCACCGCGACTTGATAGCCTCGAGGACCTGCTGCTGGATAGCCTTCTTCTGCGGGCCAGCATCGCACACCTGCATGACGAAATGGGTGCTGCACTGGAACCGTTTTGCCAGCTCATATCTGCTCCACTTCATAGGATCTTGTAGCCGCAGCTGGCGCATCTCTTTAATTTCGTTCTCGTCCAAAATGTGTTTTGTCTGGCTTGTATGCCGCAAGACTAGCGGAAGCCGTTCGGCCTGTGGTTGTTGCTGGGCTGCAGCAGGCGAAGAAGCACGCAATTTGCGCCGGATGTCATCTTGGGGGAGGAATTTGGTTGGGGTGTGGTAGACGGAGGGAGCGCTGGAAGGAGGGTTATAGACGATGTGGTCGGGTGTATTGGCGGGAGGCGGGTTGAAGGAGGCATCGGGCTTAACACGTAGACGCTGCTTCAGGCGACGGAACGTGGATTGGTATCTCCGGGATACCAGGGCCGTTGTTGAAGATTCAGCCCATGATGGAAGCAAAAATGGCAGAGCCAAGATCTGGCGGCCGGTAAAGGAGTATGTAACAGGAGAAGCCATTGTAAAAGGGAGGAAAGGAGAGAAGGGTTATCGGTTATACGGCGTCGGATAGGGAAGGACTGTTGTAGCGTGCAGAGGGATTGGACCCTCACGGGACGGGGAGGGCACTCGAGAAAGCAGTCAATAGCAGCGCGGCATGACAGAGTCTAACCCTCGAAAGCAATTGGGTGTAGCAGTAGAGGTAGGTGGTGTTGCGGACACAGAGCAACGGGATATGTCAATTCAACCTGATGGCAGCAGTAATCGGGAAAATGAAGAAATTGATACACGGGCAAAATGCAGAGTCACGGGGTAGGGGGACTGCACTAGGCCGGATTGGGAAAAGTGTGTCACGTGGAGAGCAGTCAGAGAAAAAGCGTGTAGGCCACGTATGGCCACAGTACGGAAATCCTTACGTGAGGATGACGTAGTAAATCAAGGATGGGAACTCAATGAATTCAATTCTATCTCTCATACTAGCTAGAGTCCTGGAAAAAGAGAAGAAAAGGGATACAGGATAAGATGTAAACACATAACAAGGAAAATGAACACTTTTGAGGCAGGAGTTGAGGATAACAAGAAGGAGCCAGGATGCTGAGGAGGAAGGTGAGGA